>WBZZ01004193.1:0-5000 GCA_019918135.1 Paulinella micropora | reverse complement strand
TCTCTCTCTCTCTCTCTCTCTCTCTCTCTCTCTCTCTCTCTCTCTCTCTCGCAAGCGCAGGCGCGCGCGCGTCGGTGTCTGTCTGTGTTAGTGTCTCTGTGTAGATCTGTCTGTCTGTCTGTCTGTATGTATGTATATGTATGTATGTATATATGTATGTATGTCTCTGTCTGTATGTCTGTATGTCTTTATGTCTGTCTGTATGTCTTTATGTCTGTCTGTCTGTATGTATGTATGTATGTATGTATGTACATATGTATGTATGTATGTATGTATGTATGTATATATGTATGCATGTATGTTTGTATGTATGTATGTATGTATGTATGTATGAGTACTTGTATGTATGTATGTATATGTATATAATTTACGTATATCACGTCAGCAAGTATGCATGCATGCATACATGTATCGTGTTTGCATGTATTATCCATATATTTTTGTATGGTTTGTGCGTGCATGGATAAGAGTCTGGTTGTATTGTGCGTATATATTCAACCTAGTCCATTGCAATCTTGACGATAGCCTAGTCCTTCATCCGAAGAGAAAAATCCTACCAAAATTGAACAACAGAGGAACAACAGACTCGGTATCATGAGCATGCAACAACGGGACTTGCTCATACCCTCGGGGCATTGGCAAGCAAGAGGCTGCTCCGAACCGCCGGCACAAATATAGCCGGCGGGGCAGATGGCACAAGAGCCCCTTAGTCCCTGTACATAAACAGCAACCAGTAACGAATTAAGTACTAATGATGCCCAGGTTTCACATGCTACCTGACAAATATCGGAAGAGTTGCTTGCTACAGAAGCATAACCGACGGAGCAACTGCATTCGATGCAGTCAAAGGAATTAGTCGGTGAAGATCCCGAAAAACCAGAGTCGCAGACGCAGACCTAGAAACATTAGAAACTTGAGAATCACCCGAATTTCAAAACAGTCATCTGTGACCTCTTGCGTCTTGGAGCAAAGTAGAGGCGGAAGGTTTGCTGTAACGCCGATCAGCAGAAAGATGTGGATCATTTCTCCACCGAACCTGGGAAATATCAGTGATGATTCATTGAAACACCACCTTTGTTTTCGCTGTTTATGAATCTACCTTCAACAAAATCCAGCGCGAGTAAGCCGCACGCGGTTTTTTCTTCATTCGTCTTTGTTTGGCACGGCCCTTTTCTCCGATCAACCTTTTGTTTTTCTCCATGATATTAGAGTTTTCGACGCAAATTTAGGGTCACGAGCCGCGACCACCGGAAGACCTGTGCCACTCTCCGCAAAATGATTGCGCGTCGGCCGGGTAAACCACCTAATTTCCGAAATTGGGTTGCGATGGGGTGGCAGAACTCTTGGAAAAGTTAAGCGAAAGTTTATTGGATTTTGCGGATGGCACTGATGCAATAAGTACCCAAAAGTACTAAGGACTACCCTTTGAAAGCTTACCGTTTGGCTCAAATACACGGCAGGTGCCACCTGACTAGACTGGTTTCTGATAAGTCAGGAAACACTGAGTAGGTCCTGAAGCGAGACGGAGAGGAGCAAATGCCTGACGTGGTCCCGGCACAGAGACAGTAATGTGACGATATGTCTGCCTGTCTCTCGGTTTTGGGTTTGCAGACAGACAGACAGACAGACATGTACAGATACTGAGACAAACGAAAGGGGAAGCTAGAAGCTCTTTCAAACCGAAACAGAGTCTGACGAAAAGCAGACAGACAGACAGACAGGCAGACACAGACAGACAGATGAAAGAGCAGCCCTTTCAAACCCAAAACTACAGACAGACAGAAAGAAAGACAGACTGACAAGTGCAAGCACTTTTGTCTGACAGTGTATGTATACGTAATAATTTCTGTTGTTTTGGGTTTGAAAGGGTTTGCACTTTCGTCTGTCTGTCTGTCTGCCTCTTTCTGTATTTCTGTCTGTTTTAGGTTGAAATGGCTTTGTCCCTAGGCCTTCGTCTGTCTGTCTTTCTGTCTGTCTGTTTTGGGTTTGGAGACATCACCTTCACTGCAAAGTTGTTCCCCGATGGAAGTACTGATGGATCGTTGGCTTTGACTTTGAGTCGGGTCACTATCACTGACAATCGTGAGGAGCGATACCAGCAGGCGGTGGCGAACTCCACCACCGTCGGCAGGATCTGGAGGTGGTGGAGAAGTATATTAAGGCTCTGATGCTCCGAGCACAGGAGGGGGGCGACGATGCTGACCAGGTTGGGCTGGACCTTGCTAAATTTCTTGGAGTCAAAGGCAAACACAAGAAGCGGATCAATGAGTTAGAGGCGATGAAGACAGTGTTAGTAAAGTACGAGGAGGTGCACAAGGGGCTGTCTGCGGTGCTTCGCTCTGGTGTCTACACCAGTTTGTCATGGCTTCAGATGCATTTGATTTGATGTTCGCCAAAGGAGGAGAAGAAAGTGGAGGAGGTTGTCACCATAAAGAAACAACTTCCCCTGTCGAGCTCGAGGAAGGGATGTAAGGAGAGTCAGAGGAAGGAAAAGGACCGCCAGTTTCCATGTGTTGGACAGCAATTTCATGGCTCATTTGTCTGCAATGACTAAGCGGAGACGGACGAACACGCGTTGTCGTGCTTGGTTCTGTCACTCGCGCCTTCCTTCAAGCAAGTGCGTGATGAGTTGAAGGATTTCAAACAACAACTTGCGAAGTTTCGTGTTGTTCAGACACTTGCGAGCATGGCTGCGCAGCACAGGTTTGTCGGGGATCATTATTGGGATCGGAACTGGAAAATCAAAAGTTGTTGAGCGATTGATATAATACTACCTTTTCGTACAAGGTATCAGTCACGTGCAATCCCGCCAGTGACCAGGTGGCGGTGACGGTCAACGTAAGCACATTTATTCAATGTATACTCTGAAACAGTCAAGGTATACCTTGAAAAGCCTCAAGATATTGATTTCTTTATCTTGAACAGCCTCAAGGTAGTGATTCTATATCTTGATATTGATAAAAGCCTCAAGGTATTGATTTCTATACCTTGAAACAGTGAAAAAAAAATTTTTTTCCATGTTTCAAAGTAAAAAATTTTATACCTTGAAAGTTTCAATGGTATGTTCGGGCCCGCGATTAGAAATCAGAAAAAGAACGTGCCCTCGATAAGAAATCAGGAAAAGGAGTCAGGAAGTTTGCCAAAACAAAATTTAGTATTTTTACCTTTGGTGGGGGTTCAGAAAAGCATTTGTTTGATTTTGCCTCACCTTTTAATTTTTTCTATTGCCAAGCTTAAGAGTGCTTGTCCAACGTTGTATTGATCAAGTACTGGCCCTAGTCTTTGTGATGGTTAGTGTACCCATTGCAAAACTACGTGCTCGGAACGACTTTGCAGACGTAGGAATGAACATCTTTTGATATATATTCTTTTACATGTCCAGAGTTCGATCAGTTGCATGAAAGGCGTATGCACAAAGGTTTGTTCTACTGTTGTGGTGAGATAAATGAGAGGGATGCTTTTTATTTGATTGCACATTTACTTTTTTACTTCCTACATTATGCATCATTTGTATGTATTGTATAACGTATATATATGTAGAAATTTTCTCTGCATCTCTTTCTCTCAGTCTCTCTGGTGCTTCTCTCTCTTCTCTCTCTATCAGTGTTCCTGGAGGAGGAAGTGTACGCATACACATACACATGCACATACATATTACACATTACACAGGGAAACAGCGGTGTTCACGGAGGAGGAAGTGCCCTCCGTTCCACACTGGTATACATACATACCATACATACCATACATACCATACATACCATAAATATCATACATACCATACATACCATACATACCATACATACCATACATACCATACATGCATACGTTATTAGGATGCGTGGTATTTCAATGGAGCCTGCAGAAGCAGAAGAGAGTCCGACCTAACTCGACTGACAGCTGTCTATCTGTTCAAAGTGGCAAAAAAATATTCAAACTTTCACCTCACAATTCTCCATCAGCATTAGTGTTTCGGCAAATGCTCAAGCCATAGTTCAAAAGCTCAGAACAAGAGCTTTCCAACCATATTCTCTTGCATTTTTGTACCTAGAATATGATTGAGAAAATTCGTTTCGAACTGGACAAGTTCGCCGCTTGCATCTCGTTAGAAATAACCAACTTTGAGTTCATTTTCCTCGATCAATATTCGAGATATGAAAATGTTCAGCACGCCGTTTGAAAGATCTCGTTCTGAGCTTTCAAGTCATGGGCTCATCAAACCTTTAGCACACTACGATTGAGGGAGAACGACGACTAAAATCGGAACGATTGTGCCACTTGAAGTACTGACTGACTGACTGGACTCGCTGGATGACAGACTTGACTGACTTGACTAACTTGACAGACAGACTTGATGACTTGACTGACTTGACTTACTGACTTGACTGACTGACTGGCAGCATAGCCTGTCTCTATATACTAACCTAAGCTTAACTTCCTAGTAATTTGGAAAAAGTTGGCACTTTATCATGTTTAACGTTCAGAGCAAGGTTTATGGAAAGCATACGACCGCTCTCTGGACGAAAATGCAAAGAAACAAAGAAACCGAAAGAATGAACCGCGACAAAGATTTCGGGTCCGGCAGAGCCGACGTGATAGATTTAGATAGAGAGGTGTTTTGGCCCGCAGGGCATGTGTACCTGAAGCAGTAGGAGGGGGCGACTACGCCAACCACCTACTGCTTCAGGTACACATGCCCTGCGGGCCAAAACACCTCTCTATCTAAATCTATCACACGTCGGCTCTGCGGTTGGCGTAGGGCGCCCCTTTGCAGTTTACAGCACTTAATTTTAAACCAACACTATAGTTTTTAATATAACTTTCACTAGTACTGTAGATAAACAGAAAGTATGATGTATTTTATTATTTCTTCGCAGCCTTTGGAGAACGACCTACTAACTCTTTCTCAAATTCCCCGCGAGCCCTTTTCTGTTTCGAAGGCTGCTTGTCTTCTGGTGCGAGATAAAACGCAAAATGTGTGATGTCCTTCACACCGTGAGCAC
>WBZZ01004192.1:55000-57487 GCA_019918135.1 Paulinella micropora | reverse complement strand
ATTCACTTTCTGAGTACTTTTCTGGCTGGCATTTATAATAGCAGGAAGTACAGTGTTCTTCTTCTTCTTCTTCTTCTTCTTCTTCTTCTTCTTCTTCTTCTTCTTCTTCTTCTTCTTCTTCTTCTTCTTCTTCTTCTTCTTCTTCTTCTTCTTCTTCTTCTTCTTCTTCTTCTTCTTCTTCTTCTTCTCTCCTTCTTCTTCTTTCTCTTCTTCTTCTTTCTTCTTCTTCTTCTTCTTCTTCTTCTTCTTCTTCTTCTTCTTCTTCTTCTTCTTCTTCTTCTTCTTTTAATGAGAACAAAATTGTACAGAGACAAAAGTCAGAGCGTAACTAAGTCGATGTTTGTAGAAACAAGCGAGAAGGAAAAGAAATAAAGTATGAAATAGATATGATAGAGGAACCGAATTTATGAGGAGAGAAACAGGAATGTTAAAAAGGGAAAGAAAGTAGATATGAAGACTGGACAGAAGTGAGAGGGAAAAAAAGAAAGAAATGAGGGGAGGAAAAGAGCAGGAAAGAGAGAATAAAGGAATAAGAGACTATGTACAAAAGAAGAAAGAAAAACTATCACTAAGCTAGTGAGAGCGTCGCGGTGCATCCCAAAGGCGCCGCTTTGCTAAGTCTAGGATTCGCGCGTTGCCTCGCCCTGTTTCAGCCGCAGACATCGCTCGAAAGTAGGGTAGGAGGCCACGTGGGTTCCGAGGGAAATCATCAAGCATGGCATCAGCGAGCGTGTCTCGCGCAGCTGGTAGCCCTCGAACCACGCTAGCGTAATACGCTTGCACTCTGCGAAGGTAACCCAAGGCTTCACGACCAAGAGCGCCAGTGGGTTCAAGAACCCATGGAATTAGTGTTGTGTTGGAAGCCATAGCCAATTGATCGTACTGGCGATGCTTGATGAGTTCACGCTGAGATGCAGCAGCAAGCGGAGTGGTAGCTGCTAGCCTCAGGGAAGTTTGAGCAGTTGGTGAAGCGAAACTAACATCAATGAGTGCATCAGGAGGACTCATATTAGCAGGACGCCACCAAACGCGTAGGTCAGGATGCTCTCTTGTCGCATCTTGAAAGTGTAGATGGTCAGGCTCGATCTCGACGACTGCTCCACAGCGTCGAAGAAAAGTGGCCAACATCTTCACATAACTATCATGTCTCCTTATGATAGCCCCTCCAACTACGGAACAAGTTCTTGTGAGAAAGTGGTAGGTAGCAGTATCGGGAGTAAGTAGCTGTTGACAACCAGGGCAGTTGACGCCAGTAGTAGGAATGCCAGACAAAGGGATTTGGGGCAGTCTGGCTAAGAGTGCAGCTTCGATCTCAGCGTCTCTGAGCGAAAGTTCAGGATTGACTGGGATTGTTGAGAATGGTAGTGCACGAGCTCCTTCTTGGGCAGCCGATAGCATTAGTGCAGGGAAAGCAGGACCATGTTGATCTCTTCCTTGCAGAAGCAGCCGATTGCGTAGTGTGGAGTAGATGGAGTGAGTAAATCTACTCTGGATGTGAGCAGGCGGGATGATGCCAGGCGTGAGCAGTGGCCTGATGTCAGCAATTGGAACACCATTCCGTTCTAAAGAGTTGGAGTCAGTGAGAAAGTCTCCATTAGTAGTAAGCAAACGTCTAGGATCTTGTTGCTCCGGGATAGCACGAGAAGAGATAGCTAGCATGAGTGAGGAACTGTAGGCAGCATGTGCTAGAAGGGATGTCTGTTGCGGGCAACAGGCTCCATATCTTCCTGGCAAGCGGATAAGTGATTGTGCCAAGGGAGGTAGGGGAGTACTGATACCCAGTCGGGACACAAAGCATCGATAAGTCAGGTTATCGAAGTGATGTAGACCCCGCATAGACAGATGAGGAGGCAGGACGCGCATAGTGTAACTCATTCTTCTTTGAACACACGTGTTGAGTATGGCAAGAGCTGAAGCAGTTGATAAACCGGGATGAAGAAGTGCACGCATTGTAGGAGCATGAGATTCAGCTCTTGCAAGAGCCCATGAAGCGACACCAAGTGCCATTTCTGCATGAGTAGAGCACGTGGTATTGATAGCAGATCCAGGTTGAAGTGAGGCGATTTGTTCCGTTGCAGTGTCAGAGGAGTGTGGATAGTATACCTTCTTCTTCTTCTTCTTCTTCTTCTTCTTCTTCTTCTTCTTCTTCTTCTTCTTCTTCTTCTTCTTCTTCTTCTTCTTCTTCTTCTTCTTCTTCTTCCTCTTCTTCCTCCTCCTCCTCCTCCTCCTCCTCTTCTTCTCCTTCTTCTTCTTCTTCTTCTTCTTCTTCTTCTTCTTCTTCTTCTTCTTCTTCTTCTTCTTCTTCTTCTTCTTCTTCTTCTCCTTCTTCTTCTTCTTCTTCTTCCTCTTCTTCTTCTTCTTCTCCTTCATCTTCTTCTTCTTCTTCTTCTTCTTCTTCTTCTTCTTCTTCTTCTTCTTCTTCTTCTTCTTCTTCTACTTCTTCTTCCTCTTCTTCTTCTTCCTCTTCTTTTCTTCTTCTTCTTCTTC
>WBZZ01004192.1:50000-52500 GCA_019918135.1 Paulinella micropora | reverse complement strand
ACCCTGTCGACGGGGAAGGGGGGGTCCGGGGGGCCCTCCCCCCGAGAACCCGAGCCCACCAATTGTACGTACCCGTTTTGGTCGCGGGTGGCACCCAAACCAGAAAATTGAGGTCTTGTGCCACTAGGCGCCCTCCGGCAATTGAACGTACCCTGTCGACGGGAAAGGGGGGGTCCGGGGAGCCTTCCCCCCGGGAACCCCAACCCGGCGATTGTACGTACCAGTTTTGGTCGCGGGTGGCACCCACACAGAAAATTCAGGTTTTGTGCCACCAGGCGCCGTTTGCGCACAGCAGAGGGAGTTAGCGGCTGATATTTGGTGTATCTGACACTTCTTGATGAGCTCTCTTCGAAAATATAAAAATTGTTTCGCTGTGGCATACACACCAGAAAATTTAGGTTTTTGCGCCACCAGGCGCCGTTTGCGCACACCTGAGGGAGTTTGAGGCTGATGTTTGGTGTACCCGACACCTCTCGGTGCGCTCTCTTCGGAGATCCGAAAGTTTTGGTGGCACAAAAACCAGAGATTTTAGGTTTTGTGCCACAAGAGCTTACACTTGCGTTCTGCTGGTACCTCCGGCAATTGAACGTACCCTGTCAACGGGAAAGAGGGGGTCCGGGGTGCCTTCCCGGGAACCCCAGCCCCAGTGGGGGGGGGGGGGGGCAAGGCCCGGGGGGGGGGGGGGGTTCGCGCACCGCAAACCATCCTATCAGGTGTTGGCGCAGCCCCTAGTTATTATTATTATTATTATTATTATTATTATTATTATTATTATTATTATTATTATTATTATTATTATTATTATTATTCAGCCCAATGGCCTCAAGGCGTTAAACTGTGACGCCAACTCATAACCCTTTGGTGGTAGATGCTGGGGAGGAGGGTCGTTGCGCGCGTAAAAGATCTTAAACTCCGCATATGCTGGTTGATAGCCCAGGACCCAGCAGACACCAGATTGTTATGGGTGGGGTTTCGAGGCAGCTCTAGCAACCGCGCTTGGTGTATGCACTTGCACATTCGGTGACGTCTTGCAAGAGGTTGCTGGGACTGCGGAATAACCTCGGCTTAGTGCAGTCTTGCCCTCAGGAGCTCCATCGGTGGCCCCGATCATCAGGCGAGAGACTGACACGGGGGGGTGGAGGACCTCGAACAAGGGTATTGGAGGCTTATGTCCGTTGAGGATATGCCATTAGCTGCATCAGTACGCCTCAGATATATTATTATTATTATTATTATTATTATTATTATTATTATTATTATTATTATTATTGGACACCGTGATAGCTCAGTGGTCAAGTTCTACCATCTGAGCCCTGTCGCCAGTTCGATTCCCGTCGGTGCCACCAGTATTTTCATTGAACATACCGGTCTATTTCTGGACCAGTATTTTCATTGAACATACCGGCCCGTCTGGAAGTGTTGGAACTGCCCTTGCGGGACTGCCCTTGCGGGGGTGTCATTAGAGCTTATCGTCAATTCTTCGTACTCCCCTCACGGGTGAGACGATGGAGGCGCATGTGCAGAAATGCATCAGCCATTGACAGAGAGGCACTATTATTATTATTATTATTATTATTATTATTATTATTATTATTATTATTATTATTATTATTATTATTATCATGATCATCATGATCATCATCATTATCATCATCATTATCATCATCATCATCATCATCATCATTATTATTATTCTTATTATTATTATTATTATTATTGGACACCGTGATAGCCCAGTGGTCAAGTTCTACCATCTGGGCCCTGTCGCCAGTTCGATTCCCGTCGGTGCCACCAGTATTTTCATTGAACATACCGGTCTATTTCTGGACCAGTATTTTCATTGAACATACCGGCCCGTCTGGAAGTGTTGGAACTGCCCTTGCGGGGGTGTCATTAGAGCTTATCGTCAATTCTTCGTACTCCCCTCACGGGTGAGACGATGGAGGCGCATGTGCAGAAATGCATCAGCCATTGACAGAGAAGCACTATTATTATTATTATTATTATTATTATTATTATTATTAACTGTGACGCCAACTCATAACCCTTTGGTGGTAGATGCTGGGGAGGAGGGTCGTTGCGCGCGTAAAAGATCTTAAACTCCGCATATGCTGGTTGATAGCCCAGGACCCAGCAGACACCAGATTGTTATGGGTGGGGTTTCGAGGCAGCTCTAGCAACCGCGCTTGGTGTATGCACTTGCACATTCGGTGACGTCTTGCAAGAGGTTGCTGGGACTGCGGAATAACCTCGGCTTAGTGCAGTCTTGCCCTCAGGAGCTCCATCGGTGGCCCCGATCATCAGGCGAGAGACTGACACGGGGGGGTGGAGGACCTCGAACAAGGGTATTGGAGGCTTATGTCCGTTGAGGATATGCCATTAGCTGCATCAGTACGCCTCAGATATAGTAAATCTGCCTTGGAGTGTTGACTGTGACATATTTGAGGGAAATCCCGATGAAAAAACCTAGTCACACTTGCTAAACAGAGTTCCAGCCCAA
>WBZZ01004192.1:30000-32500 GCA_019918135.1 Paulinella micropora | reverse complement strand
TATTCTTTTCTATGTTACAGATCGCAAACTGAGCGACGCAGACGCGTACACTGTGGAGAGCTGTTTGGCTAACCTAACCGCGCTCGGGTCAACGGCCGCCCTTCCACCCACCCCCCCCCCCCTTTTCCCCCCAACCCTTTCCTTATCGCTTTCTCTCTCCATTACTCTTTTGTATATGATATGCTCCTTCATGCATGCATGTATTTATTCATGCGCGTATTTATACTGTATGTGGGCGTACACGTAGCTTTATCATTGTATAATGATGATATACACGTAGGTTTTGTCACGACAGTGTCCTTGAACATGTATGATACTGTATGTAGGTTTGTCATGACCAAGTCCTTGGGGATCATCGATGCACAGTGGCTGGTCCGCTCCTGCCAGTCGGCGGAGGAGTAGTAGTAGTAGTAGTAGTAGTAGGAGGAGGAGGAGGAGTAGGAGGAGGAGGAGGAGGAGTGGTAGTAGTAGTGGTTACATATCATATCTCAAAAATTCATGTATGGTTGATTCAGGCGGAGTTGATGGCAGAGCTGGAGAGTGAGTCCAACTGCACTGAGCAAACAAACAAACAAAAAAGAGCGAGAACTGCTAAGGACACCGCTGTGTGACTGCTTTCAGGCGGAGTTGGTGGCAGAGCTGGAGAGCGTGTACGACTGCGATGCCGCGCGCAAAAACATCACAGAGTACTACCTCTCTTTCTTTCTGTCTCTATTTATCTGTCTATCTTTTCACACGTCTCTTCTTCTTCTTCTTCTTCTTCTTCTTCTTCTTCTTCTTCTTCTTCTTCTTCTTCTTCTTCCTCTTCTTCTTCCTCTCCTTCTTCCTCTCCTTCTTCCTCTCCTTCTTCCTCTCCTTCTTCCTCTCCTTCTTCCTCTCCTTCTTCCTCTCCTTCTTCCTCTCCTTCTTCCTCTCCTTCTTCTTCTCTTCTTCACTTCTTCTCTTCTTCTCTTCTTCTTCTTCTTCTCTTCTTCACTTCTTCTTCTTCTCTTCTTCTTCTTCTTCTTCTTCTTCTTCTTCTTATTCTTCTTCTTCTTCTTTTCTTCTTCTTCTTCTTCTCTTCTTCTTCTTCTTCTTCTTCTTCTTCTTCTTCTTCTTCTTCTTCTTCTTCTTCTTCTTCTTCTTCCATTCATATATACATACATACATACATACATACATACCTCCTTCCTTCTTACGTGTCTAGGTTTAAGCAGATCGAGTATCTGCAGTTGTTCGAGTACTACCGCGTCGGCGACGTCGTCAAAGCGCCCGCCTCATCTCTTGGCTCCACGCCCGTCTTGTAAGCTCTCATCAACTGCATATGCACACACACACATACATGGTCAAGGCGCCTGCGTCATCTCTGGGCCCCACTCGTGTTGTAAACGTACACACATTAATGTTCATGCATGCGTGCGTGCGTTCATGCATGCGTGCGTGCGTTCATGCATTCGTACATATATACATGCATGCATACATACATACATTTGTTACATATATAGATGCATACAGGTATCGTGTCTGGGACGGCTGCTATGACTCAGTGTGTTCGCTCATGGGGGCTCATACATACTATATTGCACTACATTACACTACACTACACTACACTACACTACACTACACTACACTCGACTACACTACACTACACTACACTACACTACACTACACTAAACTACACTACACTACACTACACTACACTACACTACACTACACTACACTACACTACACTATTCAGGTATCGTGTGTGCGACGCCTACTACGAGTCCGTGCGTTCGCTCATGGGGCCTCGCAAACTCTCTTTCCACCTGGGCCTGGAGTACATCGCAACACTCGGCGATGCGTACGTTCCCCTAACCTCCCCTGCCTACCCGCCCACCTACCCACACGCCCGCCTACCCACCCACCCACCTACCCACCAACTTACCTGCTCCCCGTTCTCTGCTCTCTTTTTCTCTTTTCTCCTCTCAGCTTTCTACTCGTTTCCATCTCCTTTCCTTTTCTTTCCTCTCCACTCCTCTCCTCTTTTCTTTCTCTTTCTTTACTTCTTCGTTTATCTATTCATCCGCCTATATCTGTAAGTTATATACATGTATGTATGGATGGATGAATGGATCAACAGATAAGGACGGAAGAATGGATCGATGGATGGATGGATGATGCATGCATGCATGCATGTTCGTATGTATCTATGTATGTATGCATGCATGTCTGTTTGTCTGTCTGTCTGTCTGTTCTGTCTGCGCAGCTACGCCTTCGTCTCCTTCGAGGTGATTATGGGCGATTGGGAACAGGCGCAGGTCAACTACTAACGACACCTAACTCCCAAACTGATCACATTTTGAACTCATTGTTTCCGTTAATATTTGAGATACGACCTTGTCATTCTTTTTTTTTTGGGGGGGGGGGGGGGGGGTTGACATTTGAGACACTGCTGCACACACACCTAGGCCTTGGACAAGCTGGGTTACTTGAAGACAGAGCGATATATACTCACATACACACATACACAGGCTTTGGA
>WBZZ01004192.1:17500-20000 GCA_019918135.1 Paulinella micropora | reverse complement strand
ATCTATCTATCTATCTATCTATCTATCTGTCTATCTGTCTATGTGTCTATCTATCTATCTATCTATCTATCTATCTATCTATCTATCTATCTATCTATCTATCTATCTATCTATCATCTATCTATCTATCTATCTATCTATCTATCTATCTATCTATCTATCTACCTTCTTGCTCTCTCTCCCTCTTGTCTCTGTCTCCTGCCAGCTCGGGTCGCGACATCAACAGCGCAGCGCGGCTAGCCATGAACCTGGCCTACCACCGCAAGTGTCAAATCACCCAGGTAACATGCAAACCTACATACGTGCATACATACATAGTTACACAGTGAAGGAAATCGATAAAAACTAAGGACGAGTGAAAATTTTCGGCCAGGAAATCTTTCGGCCAGTGATTTGCCACCGCAGAATACGTTGTTTTTTCACAAAACTTTGGGTGGCCGGAATTCTTCCCAACTTTTCACCGCAAGATACGTTGTTTTATGCCGAAATTTGTGGTGGCCGAATTTTTTCACTATTTCTTAGCCATAAATCTTGCCTAGAACTGCAAGTGCCCCATCACGCAGGAAACAGATACACATACATGCATGCTTACATAGTTAATTGAAAATAATAGCTAGCCATGAACCCCTACCACCGCAAGCGTTCCATCGCCCATGTAACATATGTACATACATAGTTGCATCGTTGCATCATTGATTAATAAATAAGAACTAGCCATGAAACAAAGAAGGGGTCAAGCATGTGATAACACAAGATTGACACAGACGCAGACACACAGACAGATAGAAACACATCCATACATACATCTTATATATTAATGCACAGGCGCTGTTGACGGAAGTGCTGGACATAACGCCACAGACACCGACACCGACACAAACACAAACACCTCCATACATACACTATTGTACATACATATGCAGGCTCTGTTGATAGAAGTGCTGGACATAACGACACCAACACAGACACCGACACAGACACCAACACATCCATACATTTATTCTTATACGGACATGCGCAGGCGCTGTTGATGGAAGTGCTGGACGTAACGGCGGACTTCCGCAAGGACTTTGCAGGAGGACTCAAGGTAAATACCCACCTATCTATCTATCTATCTATCTATCTATCTATCTATCTATCTATCTGTCTGTCTATCTATCTGTCTATCTATCCATCTACCTATCTATATCTATCTATTTCTGCACCTATCCATTTACCTCCTACTTGTATGTACTTGTCTATATCTACATGTCATTCTGCCTTCTATCCAGGCGCATGCAGAGGCTGGTCGTGTGTCGGACGACGAAGAGGAGCCGGCCCGGTCTAGCGAAAAGAAAAGCGCGTCACCGACACCGCAGTAACCCGCTGTATCATTGCCAGTCCACACGAACGGTGAAGGTGAGCGACGCTCGGTCATGAAAACAAAATACCCCGGAGGTGGCTAGTCCATCCGCAACGTCGCGCACTCGAGCGGGACTCGAAAGTGGCCTGCCTGAGGCCTACTGTTAGGGTTAGGGTTGAGCGAACAACAACAACAAGAACAGCAACAACAACAACAACAAGAACAACAACAACAACAACAACGGCAGCAAAAATCCTCAGCCAATCAAGCAATGACTTGAGGCCACCTGAATATTCCTTCTCGAACCAGTTCTGCTCGTTCAAGTATCAGACTGAGCATCTCAACGACAAGCTAATGTCTTAACAGCTGACATTTTTGTTCATTTTGATCGGCCTGTTATATTCTCCTCTGCAAACAGTTTCGACTTCTCTAACTGGTTTTCGATTCCGTCCAGAAATGACTTCAAACAATCAATTCAAAGTTCTTTTTAGAAAAGATCAAACATTGCCTTTTCCCCCCCTATCATTACCTGTTCGTAGTTTTTCTCGTGAAGCAAGTCAATTACTGTGAATTTGTTGACAAGTAGATAGTGTGGCAAGAAAACATAATGCCACCTGACTGGCATGTGCAGCAGCCCAAACTCCATCAACAACTTTGGTTTCGAGCAACCCGACTATCCGTTGACTAGCTGTTTGTTTTGCTATTCTAACGAACTGACCTGCGTTTGGAGGTTCACAGTCTACCACTACTCCCGACTTGCTCCCTCTCGATCGTATTTTGCATTAAGTCTGCAACTAGTACGAAATTACGTATTAATAAATAAAAAAAGTGATCAAAGCTATTTACTCATTATTTCACCTGCTCTCATGGAGTCACCCTGGGCAGGACTCAATGCGGCAGCTGCTGCCATAGTCAGGCCGTCGGCCGGCCCCGACTGTGTTCTTTTCATTATTGTAACTTGTCTGTTTTCAACCGTAGCACTGAGTCTGACGTTGTATTTAACTCACATGAGTTGTATTCAAGCCAAAATCACAAATCGGATTTTCCTTCGGGCCATGATATATACATATATATATATATGTTTGACCAATATAACTTAATATAATGATCCGGAACTTACAGTAGACCGCGTCGGCAGTAACAAAGCTTTCATGACGC
>WBZZ01004192.1:2500-12500 GCA_019918135.1 Paulinella micropora | reverse complement strand
TTCCCGTCGGTGCCACCAGTATTTTCCTTGAACATACCGATCCGTCTGGACCAGTATTTTCATTGAACATACCGGCCCGTCTGGAAGTGTTGGAACTGCCCTTGCGGGGGTGTCATTAGAGCTTATCGTCAATTCTTCGTACTCCCCTCACGGGTGAGACCATGGAGGCGCATGTGCAGAAATGCATCAGCCATTGACAGAGAAGCACTATTATTATTATTATTATTATTATTATTATGGACACCGTGAAAGCCCAGTGGTCAAGTTCTACCATCTGGGCCCTGTCGCCAGTTGGATTCCCGTCGGTGCCACCAGTATTTTCATTGAACATACCGATCCGTCTGGACCAGTATTTTCATTGAACATACCGGCCCGTCTGGAAGTGTTGGATCTGCCCTTGCGGGGGTGTCATTAGAGCTTATCGTCAATTCTTCGTACTCCCCTCACGGGTGAGACGATGGAGGCGCATGTGCAGAAATGCATCAGCCATTGACAGAGAAGCACTATTATTATTATTATTATTATTATTATTATTATTATTATTATTATTATTATTCTGGAGGGGTGCACAAGATGGCACTCCATGGGAAGAGGAGGTGGTTGGGCCTCTCCCCACGAAGGTGACCGCTTGGGGAGGGCGGTCACCGGGATATGCGCAACTCTCAACTGGGCATTTACTCGGTAGGGGTTCGGCCAGGCAGGTTGTGGGGTTGTCTGTTGGATTGTTGGTTGGCTCGTTTTTCTTGGCTGTTGGTTTGGGTCTGGTTTCCTGGTTAGCCCATTTTCGCCGAATTTCCTGCCGAGTAAATGCCTGGGGGCTTCCAGTTCCGGTTTGGTGATCTTGTTGAGGTGAGCATTCGGAGGAAACAGTACCGAGATGGGTTGAAGATAGGATTCACATTGAGCCGAGATGGGGCCGAGTTGACCTGTTCCAACTCGGCTCCATTTCGGCTTCATGTTAATCCTATCTTCATCCTATCTGGGTTTTGTCTCCTCCCTATCTTCGCTTCTTCGGGGTTGCCTAACTGGAACACATGATGAGCGCACGTTGGAGAGGGGCTTCAGTCGGTCCCAATGCCTTGCCAGTGCCTTGCTGCGTTGCCGTGCCTTGCCCCATGCAGTCACACCCTCCACCGTTGCATTTCTAACTGAGCAGCTTCGGCTGGGATTACTATACTTGTCTGTAAGACCCTATAGGTACCGCTAGGTTCGCGCCTTCTATACCCACGTGGGGGAAGGAGTTTCAGCGGCACGCCGTCCGATCTGGCTCCACTCGGGGACACCCGTACCTCATGATGTGTATTGTTAGGAGCAGCTGAAAGTCCATAAGGCATGAGAGTAGAGGCGTTGGCGATGCGATGGAGAGTGTGTGTAGTGCGTGAGGCAGGTTCTGGCGACGCTGGGGGTGCTGGCGGGCGCCGAAGGGCACGAAGCGACGCGGCAGCGTCCAGTGACACCGGCGGAAATGCGTGTAGTGTGTGTTGCAGATACCGCCGATGCTATTTGCATGGACGGGCGCTTTCCTCGGCGTAAAGAGGCGCGGCGGTGATGGCCAGCGACATTGGCCGTCTACTACTCTCAATGGATTACAAATACGCGAAGCACGGAGCTACCACTGTGGCCCTTATGGGACAAGGTAGAATCGCCGAAGACCTGGACAATCCCCGTGGGAATGCCTCTTCGACGGGCTCTGGCCCGATGTCCCAGGATGGGAGGATGAGGGCTCGCGTATATGACGGATTTCCTGAACCACGTGGAGAGGCTATCTTAGCTGCGCCTCATCCTTCCTCCCCAAACCTGGCACACGGGTCGGCGCTTCAACATAAGGCGAGCGGCGCTATATGGCAGATGGCACCGCCGCCTCGACGGTACCGGCGGGTAGATCGGTACGACAAGGACGGGCGTAATCTGATTGTCTGGGGGCTCTCAGAACGCGCCAATCTACAGGAGATCGCCTCCAAAATGAGCGGTCTTGGTCTGGTGGTCCCGGTAACGGAGTGGCAAGGCCAGCGAATGTCTCGTCACCTGGAGCTGGTCTACGAGGACGATGACAGCAGGCAGACGGCGTTGCAGCAATTCAAACATCTCAAATTCTTCGGCAGAGGGGTCAATGTGGCCCTTGGGCGCAGGTTCAGGGACAGGGAACGTGTCCGAAGGCTTATTCGCATCCATCTGCGTGGGGAAGCGGCGGTCCGGAAGGAGGAAGCTGCGACGGGATATCGCGTCTTGCCTCTGCATGAAGAATGTGTCGATGATGTGCAGGTGGTGTCTTCGGAATTGGCTGCCGATGCACCTAAGTGTGTGTCTGAGTGTGCTGATGTGCATGTGGTGCCCCTGCATTCGGCGGCCAGTGCAGTGGGGGACCAACCTGCGCAAGCACCTGCAGAGGGGGCAGCACGAGGGCGGAAGCCAAGCGCGGCCGTCGGGTCCGGAAACGAGCCAAGAAGCACCGCTCCAAGCAGTTCGATACCGGCTTCAAGCTACTCGTCGCGAGTCACAACTGGCAGGGTAAAACGGGATACGACAACGTAGGCACGGCGGAATGGGCATCATTCTACAAGCACGAGGGCTGGCTAGTCATCGGGGCTCAGGAGCACCGCATGGGCAAGAAGCAACTTTCCAAACAGCCTGGATGGATTCCGGATTTTTGGAAAACCTGCGGAGGTCAGCGAGAAAAATCGCTGCAAGGGTGGGGTTCTATTCGCGGTGGCTAACTTCCTTGGTCCGTATTGCAACCTGGTGTCAGCCCCCGTCGACCACCGGCAGCAAGTGTGGCTGCGTATCGCCTCGGGTGTTACCGGCGCTCAGGATATCTATGTGGGCAACGGCTACTTTCCCCAGGAAACGCAGGAAGAAGAGTCGTCAGAGGCGTATGCGGCCTGGCAGGCAGCTATAGCTTTTTTTGGAGCCAAAGGTCTTGTGGTCACGGTGGCGGATGCCAACGCGAAGCTCGGGCCGGCATGCAGCCGAAAAGAGGAGGGCATCGTCGGTCAGCACGGGGAGGTCGATGATAAGGGAGCACCGGTACGTTCGGAGAACGGCAAGAGACTCGCGGCTGTCCTCGTCGCTACGGGCCTGCGAAATCTGAGCGGCTTCTCGTGCCCAGTGGAAGGGTCCTACTGGTGGTCCCGGCGTGAGCAGCGCGGCATGGGCACAGGCAAGCACCTCCTCGATTACATCTGCGCGTCGCCTGGCTTGGCATCTGGAGCAAAGTTCGGAGTATGCGAAGATGATCTTGATACGGACCACAAGGCAGTATGGGCCGAACTGACGTGGAGCGGCCAGCGCCGGCCAAAGCGGGCTGCGAAACCTTACAGGTCCTTTCGTGTTGATAAGCTTATTGGTGCTGGTGTCTCGGGTAATGATCACGCTGCGAAGCAAGCGCTGGATTATCTACGCGACAAGTTCGATGACGTATTCCAGCATTGCCTACAGAAGCTTGGAGTGCATCAGCTGCCTGAGCTTGACCTATCGGGTGGTGCCGACAGCCAACGGGTGGTAGATGACGTCACCGAGCGAGTGGCGCAGTCCTTCCGAATGGCGGCGCACCGGGTCCTTGGCTCCAGATGTATACGACCCCGTTTCACCAACAATTGGTTCGACGGGGAGCTAAAGGAGCTCATTCAACAGCACCGGGAGGCCTACGCAGCATACAGGAGGGATGAATCGAATGCGGAAGCCCGTCTGAATTGGCTACGGCTCCGCAAGCAAATTCGGAAGGCAACTCGGGCCAAGAAGTCCGCCTCCTTCAAGCAAGTGCAGGAAGAAGCGGTCAAATGTCAACGCGAGCAATCCTCAAAGCGCTTTTGGCTACTCGCGAAGCGGCTTGGCGGGGCACGCAGAACGAAGGTCTCCGCGCCGGTGCAAAGGGAGGATGGCTCACTGGCGTGTACGCTGCCGGAACAGGTCGCTCGGTGGGAGGAATTTCGGAAAAATTCGGTGAAGCCACGGGAAAATCCGGCAAGTGCGGCTGTTGTGGTGGAGTGCTGTGCAGAAGCAGGCTCGCTGGAGTGGGAGGAAGCCGAAGCTAAGCGGCAGTTCCACTGGAACGATCGCTTCAGAGATGAGGTGGCCCGGGCTATGAAGGAGCACGAAGTAGGTGAAGACACTTGCGAAGAGCTGGACAAGCCGTTCACGCAAGAGGAGGTCCTTGCAAGGCAACGTGCCCTGAATAACCACAAAGCTTGTGGCGAGGACAAAGTGAAGAACGAGATGCTCAAGTATGGCGGCGCCTACATCAATGGCTACTTAACGCAGTACTTCAACTGGATTCGAGAAGCCGAGAGGACTCCAAAAGCTTGGGGCAAGGGAATCATCGTCAATATCCCCAAGGGTGGGGATCCTACGGATCCTGACAACTGGAGGGATATCTCGATTATTAGTTGCCTTGGTAAGCTGTATCTGTCCTTATTAGCTACTCGTCTAACGCTCCTCGTGGATGGCCCGGATAAGCTACGTTCAGAGCAGGGAGGCTTCCGCCCGGGGCGTCGCACTACGGATCAGGTCTTTACCCTTTGGCAGAGGTTGAAGGGGCGTCAGCAGCAGAAGCGGGAGTCGTATGTCCTGTTCGTCGATCTACGCAAGGCTTTCCCGTCTGTTTGGAGAGATGGCCTATTTGAGAGGCTCTGGAAGCTGGGTGTAAGGGGCAAGTTCTGGCGCACGCTACGCAGGTGCTACGAGCAGACTTCGTCGCAAGTGCTAGTTGATGGAGCACTCACCCCCGAAGTACTGGAGGGTGTAGGCGTCCAACAGGGGTCCCCTCTCTCTCCCACGCTCTTCAACGTCTTTATGGATGAGCTGTGTGATCGGCTGGCGAGTGCCCTCAAGATCACGGATGTGAAGCGGCTGAACGACATCAAGGCACTTCTATACGCGCACGACGTGGCCCTCATCGCTCACAGTCGCACTGAGCTCCAGAAGATGGTCAATGTTGTGGCCAAGTTCGCGGAAGATTACCGGCTGGAAGTCAACTTGAAGCCCGGCAAGACGGAAATCATGCCCATTTACACGTCGAGCAAGGCGAAACGACCAAGTATCAGGGAGCGAGGTGAGCCCGTGGTGTGGTTTCGCGGCCAGAAGCTTTGTGTCACCAGTCAGTACAAGCACCTGGGAGTGGTTATCACCGACGACCTGAAGTGGAAGGAGCAGGCCCTGCGGGCTACGCGTGTCACTGAAGTCGCCACCGCAGGTTGGTACTCTTTGTGGTGTGCAGGTGAGATACAAGCTAGGTATCGTCTCATGTGCTGGAATCAACTTGTGGGGGCCAAGCTGAAGTACGCCTTCGATGTCTGGCGTGCCCCCGTATCGCAGCTCACCAAGCTGGAGGCAGCAATGCTGCGCCCCATGAGGATGATTCTCGGCATCAGCCCTAAGACAAGCAAGTGGATTACACTCTTTCTGGCGCGCTCTTTGAGTGCGGAGCGTTTGCGGCGGGCGGCGCAACTGAAGTTCTATGGACGGCTGCGTGTTCTACCGGAGGAGCGATTTCCTGTCATCGCATCTCAAGTCAAATCCGACTGGACTGCGGAGGCCGAAGGCGCTATCAGGGACTCAATGGATCTACAACGAGGGCTTCAGGAGCTCCTAAATAGCTCAGAGAAGGACCTCGAGGGTTGGAGTTCGACTGTGGACAAGTGGGCCCTTCAGCAGGACGTCAAGATGGTGCAGCAACTGATGTGGGACAAGCGAGAGGCAGGCAGCGATCTTACTGATGGCCTGCGAGTCATCCTAAGACAAGTCTTTGGAACTAAGGAGTTCCCAAGATGGGTAGCCCTTGATGATGCGCATTATAATCTGCTTCGGAGAAGGTTGCTCAGCTGCAACAACCGCCTTCGGTTGTACCGCAGCAAGTTGGTCAGTGGCATGTCCCTCGCTGCTTCTGTTGTCATGATGATGCCAATGAGTCCCTTGCGCACTTCTTATGGGATTGCCCCATGCATGAGGCGAGACGTAAGCAGCTGTTGCTGAGTATGCAGAGGCTCGGTGGCATGGCTGTGGGGGGTGCTGAGGGGGATGGAGGGAGTGAGGAGGGTGGTGAGGTCGTAGGCGGTGAGGATGTGGTGGAGGATGTGTTGCTTGGGCGGGAGCGGGAGGGCTCTGTGCGGCAGGGTTGGTATGTCGCCTGTGGATCAATCACGATTGTTTTGTAAGTTTTTTCAGGGGAAGTCGCGCTTCCGCAGTAACTTTAGGCTTGCTGCGTTGTTAGGGGTTACAGCGTTGCGTCCCCCTCCAAAGTTGGATGTGTTGTTTGGATCATATGTGTCTGAGTGTTGGTCTGCTAGGGAGGGTAAAAGGGAGGAGCTTGGGGTGGAGGATGGGGGCGAGGAGGTGATTGACCTCACTGAGGTTCCATCAGCTTCTGTCCCACCTCTCCTCCAAGTGACGTTGATGTTGCGCGGCGCGGCCGTCCGCGCAGTGTGGACGTCCTGGCTAGAGAGAGGGGTTCGGGAGCGCAGCGTAGTGTCTCCGAGTTCTTCTCTTCAGCTAACACTCTCGCATCTAGCTCTTCATGCACTTCACAGCCCCCATCTGCCCCTGCTGTTGCTGTTGCTGCTATGTCTGTTTGGTGTTCTGACAATGCGTTGGGATCGGCTGACCCCGGTGACCCAATGGAGGCACATGTCCAGGATCTGGATCTGATGCTATAGTCCGAGGAAGCCTATTATTATTATTATTATTATTATTATTATTATTATTATTATTATTATTTATTATTATTATTATTATTATTATTATTATTATTATTATTATTATGGACACCGTGATAGCCCAGTGGTCAAGTTCTACCATCTGGGCCCTGTCGCCAGTTCGATTCCCGTCGGTGCCACCAGTATTTTCATTGAACATACCGGTCTATTTCTGGACCAGTATTTTCATTGAACATACCGGCCCGTCTGGAAGTGTTGGAACTGCCCTTGCGGGGGTGTCATTAGAGCTTATCGTCAATTCTTCGTACTCCCCTCACGGGTGAGACGATGGAGGCGCATGTGCAGAAATGCATCAGCCATTGACAGAGAAGCACTATTATTATTATTATTATTATTATTATTATTATTATTATTATTATTATTATTATTATTATTATTATTAGGGAGTACATAGGCCATTGGTCCTTTTCAATGGGCTGATTGGTATAAAGCTCCTAGAGTAATGTTCTATGCCGTCACTTCCTTTATTCCACCGATTGGTGTGGAGACTTTCCTTATGGAATGGAGGACTGGATGCACATGGCCTTTTGGTTCAGCAATTGGCAGGAGATACATTATTATTATTATTATTATTATTATTATTATTATTATTATTATTACTATTATTATTACTATTCAGCCCAATGGCCTCAAGGCGTTAAACTGTGACGCCAACTCATAACCCTTTGGTGGTTGATGCTGGGGAGGAGGGTCGTTGCGCGCGTAAAAGATCTTAAACTCCGCATATGCTGGTTGATAGCCCAGGACCCAGCAGACACCAGATTGTTATGGGTGGGGTTTCGAGGCAGCTCTAGCAACCGCGCTTGGTGTATGCACTTGCACATTCGGTGACGTCTTGCAAGAGGTTGCTGGGACTGCGGAATAACCTCGGCTTAGTGCAGTCTTGCCCTCAGGAGCTCCATCGGTGGCCCCGATCATCAGGCGAGAGACTGACACGGGGGGGTGGAGGACCTCGAACAAGGGTATTGGAGGCTTATGTCCGTTGAGGATATGCCATTAGCTGCATCGGTACGCCTCAGATATAGTATTATTACTATTATTATTATCACTATCATCACTATTATTATTATTATTATTATTATTATTATTATTATTATTATTATTATTATTATTATTATTATTATTATTATTAGTGGCACCGCGATAGCCCAGTGGTTAAGGTCTACCGTCTGGGACCTGTCGCCAGTTCGATTCCCTTCGGTGCCAGTATTTTCAAAGGATATTTTCTTTGAAAGTATTGGTCTGTCTGGATGGCTTGGAGCTGCCTTGCGGGGGTGTCAGTAGAGCCTATCGTCAAATCTTCGTACTCCCCTCGCGGGTGAGACGATGGAGGCACATGTGCAGAAATGCATTCGCCATTGACTGAGAAGCACTATTATTATTATTGTTATTATTATTGTTATACATCTGGGCCCTGTCGCCAGTTCGATTCCCGTCGGTGCCACCAGTATTTTCATTGAACATACCGGTCCGTCTGGACCAGTATTTTCATTGAACATACCGGTCCGTCTGGAAGTGTTGGAATTGGACACCGTGATAGCCCAGTGGTCAAGTTCTACCATCTGGGCCCTGTCGCCAGTTCGATTCCCGTCGGTGCCACCAGTATTTTCATTGAACATACCGGTCCGTCTGGACCAGTATTTTCATTGAACATACCGGTCCGTCTGGAAGTGTTGGAACTGCCCTTGCGGGGGTGTCATTAGAGCCTATCGTCAATTCTTCGTACTCCCCTCACGGGTGAGACGATGGAGGCGCATGTGCAGAAATGCATCAGCCATTGACAGAGAAGCACTATTATTGTTATATTATTATTATTATTATTATTATTATTATTATTATTATTATTATTATTATTATTATTATGGACACCGTGATAACCCAGTGGTCAAGTTCTACCATCTGGGCCCTGTCGCCAGTTCGATTCCCGTCGGTGCCACCAGTATTTTCATTGAAAATACCGGTCTATTTCTCTGGACCAGTATTTTCATTGAACATACCGGCCCGTCTGGAAGTGTTGGAACTGCCCTTGCGGGGGTGTCATTAGAGCTTATCGTCAATTCTTCGTACTCCCCTCACGGGTGAGACGATGGAGGCGCATGTGCAGAAATGCATCAGCCATTGACAGAGAAGCACTATTATTATCATTATTATTATTATTATTATGGACACCGTGATAGCCCAGTGGTCAAGTTCTACCATCTGAGCCCTGTCGCCAGTTCGATTCCCGTCGGTGCCACCAGTATTTTCATTGAACATACCGGTCTATTTCTGGACCAGTATTTTCATTGAACATACCGGCCCGTCTGGAAGTGTTGGAACTGCCCTTGCGGGGGTGTCATTAGAGCTTATCGTCAATTCTTCGTACTCCCCTCACGGGTGAGACGATGGAGGCGCATGTGCAGAAATGCATCAGCCATTGACAGAGAGGCACTATTATTATTATTATTATTATTACTACTACTATTATTATTATTATTATTATTATTATTATTATTATCATTATTATTATTATTATTATTAATTATTATTATCAATTATTATTATTACTACTACTACTACTACTACTTCTATTACTATTACTAATACTAATACTATTACTATTATTCTTATTCTTATTCTTATTCTTATTATTATTATTATTATTATTATTATTATGGACACCGTGATAGCCCAGTGGTCAAGTTCTACCATCTGGGCCCTGTCGCCAGTTCGATTCCCGTCGGTGCCACCAGTATTTTCATTGAACATACCGGTCTATTTCTGGACCAGTATTTTCATTGAACATACCGGCCCGTCTGGAAGTGTTGGAACTGTCCTTGCGGGGGTGTCATTAGAGCTTATCGTCAATTCTTCGTACTCCCCTCACGGGTGAGACGATGGAGGCGCATGTGCAGAAATGCATCAGCCATTGACAGAGAAGCACTATTATTATTATTATTATTATTATTATTAGTATCATTATTAGTATCATTATTATTATTATTATTATTATTATTATTATTATTATTATTATTAGCACCATTACCATTATCATTATCATTATTATTATTATTATTATTATTATTGTTATTGTTATTGTTATTGTTATTATTATTGTTGTTATTATTATTATTATGGAGGGGTGCACAGTATGGCACCCCACGGGAAGGGGAGGTGGTTGGGCCTCTTCCCACTGGTTTCGAGGCTATGTCGTTGTGTTGGCTCCGAGGCTATGTTGTTGTGTTGGTTCCGAGGCTATGTAGTTGTGTTGGTTCCGAGGCTCTGTTGTTGTGTGGGTTCCGAGGCTATGTCGA
>WBZZ01004191.1:42500-63490 GCA_019918135.1 Paulinella micropora | reverse complement strand
TTGCAAAAACGAATTTATAATTTTTTGTTGTTGTAAATTTCTAAATAATTATTAATATTACAAAAAAAAAAAAACTTATTAAAAATTCAGGGTCTGTATTTGGCTGAGTAGAATCCTAAGGTGTTGTTTTTGCTAAAATCTGAAGAAAAACAGCAAACTTGAAGAAAAACAAAAAACCAAAAGACATAGTAAATAATGGCACTCTCTATGGGCCCTGCTTCACTAATTCAGCCCCTTGAAAACCATCCGATATGATCTGAATTCAAAAACTAACTTTTCTATTTGTCTCCTCCTTTTGCAGTGTATCCCACAGTTTTCTACATTTGCTAATACAATATCATAGCAGAAGTATGTCCCGAGGTCGGTCGGCGGGGGCGTAAGTTCGACTCCTCGCGCAGAAGAGAATCTAACGAGCCGGTCAAAAAAAGTAAAATGTCAACGGCAGTGGTTTAAGCCGGTCGTTAAAGTGCTCAGTCTGATAGCTCCCCCCCCCCCCCCCAGACCTAACGGATGAGTAGAGTTGCGTACAGAGTGAGTGACTAACGATTGGTCAGTGACTTGTCTCAGAAAAAAAGTAGGAGAAAAGAGAAAGATGAGTCTCTTTAAACCCAGGAGGAAGATGAAAAAGAAGTGTCGATGTGTAGCGCAGTGTAGACGGAGATCAGCCGGGGCCGGATATCGGGATGCGGAAGCGGGACTGAGACAATTGAGGCGCAGTAGCGATGCGTTGATATCGGGGAGCTGACGTCGAGCCGTAGGAAGCTAGGTGGCCATGTATCGCACAGCAGAGATGAACCAAATTTAATGCACCAATTATGCCATGCCAATATAATCACTGAGGTGTTCAGATTCGATGAGGATGATTGTTGACCTGCAGGCATAAAAGGCGACCAAGGACTTACAGGGATACTCTGGTCGTGGCGTAGCTTGTCTAGGGACGATGGCGGGCCAAGTGGGAAAAGCGCTGGGCTGTGGCGGGTGAAGCCGGTACGATGGGTAAAACCCACTTGAGAGTGTTGAGGCGGCTATTCCTTCGATGTAGCTTGTTTACCCTTCTGGAAGACATGAAGCGGGAAGGATTCGCCGGTGATGAGAGGGCCTTTGAGACTCTTAAGAACGCTGGCGGGAAGTCTGCCTTTGTCTTTGTTGGTCTTATGAGAGCGCCACTCGATGTGTCGATGAACGACTTGATCGTTTGTTGTGTCGAAGAGAAGGGGCTTCCAGTGGGCCAAGGGATTACCCCAGCGTTGGATAGTTGTTTGGTCCTTTGTGTCTTCGTAGATGGGACGGAAGAGAGGGTTCTTGTCTGAGGTCGTACCGAGCTGGTGAACGAGGTCGCTTTCCTCCTTCTCTGGGTCCTCATCTAAAACGATGCCAAGTTTAACCTGATCGCGGTCGATGAATGCTACGACTTCGCCGATAGTGTAGTTGACTGAGTCGTCGTCGTGATCGTCTACTGCGACCGTGTTGAGCGGGGCGAGGCCGTCAGTGGGTGCAGTATACGGAGCGAGATGTGAGCGGTCGATGCGTTTCAATATTACCTTGTTGGTCTTGAGATGACGCAGCTTGAAGCAGTTTGAGCTGACCTGCTCAACGATGGTGTAGGGGCAGTCGAACTGAAGAAAGGAGGAGGCTGGAATGCCTTGCTTGGAAGGCTTGGGGCGGTAGACGGAGACTGTGTCGTTTACTTTCCATTCCTTGACAGCCTTGCGGCTGCCTTTGTTCTTTTGAGTGACGGACCGGGCGCGGGTAACGGTGGTGTACGCGCTGACATAAGTTGTGACAGCGGTGCGGGCGCTGTTCAACAGTGCGATCTGTTCGGCCGACTGTATTGACAGTGTCGGTGATGCATCGAGGGCGGTGCTGGAAGCGGTAGCGCGGGCATTAACAATTTCCGGTGAGTCGAAGAAGTCCAACGTGCAGCGGGGCTTGCGGGCGAGCATTCCTTCAAAGGCAGTGGCGCCGGTTGCTGTAGAAACGTATGTGTTCTGAGCGAAGGAGAGAGAGGGATGATGCTGGGCCAGTTGGTCTTTTCTGCCTTAGGGAGAGACTGGATAGCCGTGCGGATAGCTTTGTGGCGACATTCAACGTAGCCGAGTTGATGATGCGAGTAGGGCGCGGTGGTGAGCCATTCGAGGCCGGCTACGCTGCAAAGTCGTTTGGCCAATTTGCCAACGAAAGAACTATAATAATCGGAGAAGATCGACTCCGGAAAACCAAAGATGTAGGCCCATCGGTTGAGGATGAGTTCCACTGTTTCTTCCGCGGATGTGGAGACGCATGGGATAAATTGGAGAAATCCCGAGAAAAGATCGACGATGGTCAGTATGTACTGAAAGGTGAAGCCGGGGATGCCGATGTGAACGTGGTCGAGGCCGATGCCCTGTCCTTGATGCGTCCATGTGAGCGATGAATATCGGCCGTGGTTAAGGGTCAGGCGGGCGTGGACTAGTTGGCAAAAATGGCAGTCACGGAGGGCGGTGAGGACGCCATGATGCATGATATCCGTACCGTCTGTACGGAACCAAATGTAGCGCTCCTTAATAAAGGGGACGAGTGTCGGCGCTTTGGCGTGGTTCTGCATGAGGTGGGCATAATTGATGAGGGGACGGCGTAGCTCTTCTGGGACATAAACCTTGACTGAAGATTGATCGGGGTCAACGGTGATGCGATACCTTGTCGAAGGATCAGTTGGCTGAGCCGGCGGAGACAGAGATGACGTCTTCGGTCCAAAGAGGGGCCGTGAAGCTGTCCTGTCGTTGTGCGTTGATGATTTGCTGGCGTGTAACGCGCTGTGCATGCGATGTAGCAACGAGAGGATAGATATAGTGTTGCTCCATTCCAAGTCCATGTACGAGCCAGACGAGGTTGTCGTCAAGGAATAAACTCTTGCGGCATTGCTCGACGATCGTCTGTAGAAGAGTTTCATCGGGGACGCAATGCACCAAGTCTTGAGGCATGAGCAGAGCGAAGGGCTTGCGGAGAGCAAAGATATCGCGGAAACCATCGGGGAGCGTTCAGCAGAGGGAATGACAATGGCCAGGTCCCATGGGGCTTGAATGCTACGTAGAGTGGGGCCGCCGCGGAGGATCCGGCAAGATAAGGACTTGAGACGGGTATCCAGGGCCGCGTGCGTGCCTTCAACTGCTAACCAAAGGGTAGAGCCTGCTCGGGGTGCCGGAATGGGATAAGAGCTGGAGATTCGCCTCGGCTTCGCCAATCAGAGTGGGCTGGCCGGGGGCGATGCAAGGGACACGTGAGAGACCGTCGGGGAATTGGTTTTGCTTACCTGGTAGGTATTCGACTTTGAATCGAATCGTCTGAAGGTGCTCCAAAACCCAGTTGACGACCATGGGGCTGCGAGCGTGCCATAGCCACAAAAGGGGACGGTGATCTATGACGATGGTGAGTTCGTGGTCGCTGGCATCGATGTAGTAGCGGCACTGTTGAATACCGTAGATGATGCCGTAGGCTTCACGAACGTAGGTCGCCCATCGTGTTTGCGTGTCTGTAAGCTTCTGGGAGAAGTACTGGGTGACCGGAGCGTTGCGCTCTGGGCCATTATGAAGTGCGCCGCCAATGCCGATCTGGCTTGCGTCCGTCCGGAGGTAGAGTCGTTGCGATGGCTCATACTTCACCAGAATGAGGAGCGTAGTGAGGACACGGCGGAGCTTCTTCATGCATTTCCGCTCATCTCGGGTCAGGTAAGGGGCACCGGAGAGCCGAGCGTGAGTGGATTTGAGAAGATTGGTCAGAGGTGCCACTAATCGGGAATAGTCAGGGATATGGGCTTGGATGAAGTTGGTCCTACCTAAGACTGATCGGACTTCAGAAACGTTGGATGGGTCGGCCAGCTTTAGAATAGCGTCGACCTTGGAAGAATCTGCGGCGATACCTTTCTTGCTGCAGCGTTTGCCCAGAATGTTGAGCTCACGATAGCCTAAGCGTAGTTTCCGGGCTGAACCGTGGAGGCAGGAGTCTCGCATGGCTTGAAAGATGCATCGAAGCTCGCGAAGATGGGTATCGAAGTCGTTGGAGCCGTCTGTGACGTCGTCGAGGTAGGCCGAAGCGGATTTATCCCAAAAGTCCAGATGGTTGAAGGACTTATCCATAGCGCGTTGAAAGTCTCCCGGGGCGCGATGAACACCTCGAGGCATAAAATTAGGAACTAGGAGTCCTAAGGGTGTCCAAACAGCGAGAATATCGCGGCTACCGTCATCTGGATTGAGTCTCAGATGCGTGAAGCCGTCGACCATGTCGATAGAGCTGAGATAGTGCCAGCCCGCGAAGCGTTCGCGGTACTGATCTGGGTTGGGTAAACCTGGCACAGGAGGTGGAGGTTGTCGTTGGCACCGCGGTAGTCGTAGACGTTGCGTATGTCGCGGATGACCTCCTTTGCTAAGTCTTCAAACTTTCCTACGGGGCAGGCTCGACTAGCCCAGGCACAATTTGCGGAGGCCATGGACCAGAGGCCGGCTGAAAGAACGTCCATCGCCCAACCTTTGAGGTATTGGTATACCGCTGGAGTCCAATTTGGGCATTGCACCGCAATTGATTTAGCTCCCGGTTTGAGGATGAGCGATACAACAGTGTGATTGAAGACACCTGCTTTATCTTGGAAGACATCGTCGAATTCTCCGAGGAGGGCCCATAGAAGTCGTTGTTGTTCTGCAGTGAGGCCGGAGTTGACGACTTCAGGTGCGTATTTGGGCGCAGGCGGCGCGGTAAGTTTGGCGGCCTGTTTGTCTAGAAAGTCGCGGCAAAGTCTCTCAGAAATGAGAATCCACGAGGCTGGGGTTGATAGCGGAAAGCCAAAATGATGGCTGTGTAGGTAGATCGGAGGGCTTACTACCTGCGCAGTGTTTAGCTGTGCAAATACATCATGGTAAATGGGGCGTAAGGCATGCTTTACGTGAAGCGCGGAAGGCAAAGAGGCCATCAGGAAAATCTTGTCGGGTACCGGCGTCGAAGTCTGGCTCACGTTGGAGAAAAGGCTTACCCGATCGTTGTCCGACATCGATCCAATGGGCCAAGTTGTACCAGAGGTAGCGTTGCTGATCCGGGTCTAGCTTGTCTGTAAGGTAGGCTGTAGCCGCGTTGAGTCCGCCAGAGGAGACGGAGCAAATCCAGTCCATGTGCGCGTAAAGTTGAGCTGCTTCAAAATCTTAAGGCGCATGTCCGTTCGTAGGTCGGGATTGATGGCAGCAAGACGGAACATACTGGGTAGATAGGCTGAGGGGCTAGTTCGAGAGGGGCGTATTTCGTTTCGAGCCATTCCTCTTGTTGTCTTGGCCGGGAACGTAGGTGCATGGCGTGGGATGACGGTGATGTCGCCGCAGTCGAAGAAGACGATGACGATGAAGATGTGGCCGCAGGTGGTTGGCTACTTGCCGGGTTGGGCGAGTCAGGTTTTGACTCGTCGTCGTCGTCGTCGTCTTTTCTCCGGTACGGAGTCGGCGGTCTGGTGTTACAGGCTGTCTTTGAGACTTTAGGTGGAGTAGGTGCAGGCTGCGTGCTTGCAGTATTCTGTGTAGCGGGTGTCAGAGCGGGGACTGATCCCGAAGTGTTGGTAGGCGTGGGGCCCGAACTAGAGCTCGAACTACTAGAGCTCGAACTATTAGAGCTGGCGCCGGAAGTTGGGGCGAATACCGCGTCGTCGAGCATTTCGACGTCGATCGGGAATCTGCTGGATCCCGGTAGTCCGGACTGTCCATCCGGGATCATGCACACGTCGAATCCAGGGTCGATGAACATCCCCTGGGGGCTGGGGGAAGCCGATGCGGTAGTGTCCGCGTGTTTCCAGTGGACTCAGCGTGTGGATCGGGGGGGGGGGGGGGCAGATTTAGAAGTGCCTCGGCTTGAAGGTCCGACTGAGACATCTTCATTTCGCAATAGAACTTGCGGAGGCGTTCTGTAGTCTCGGCTGCCTTCAGATTGATCCAGCGGCCCGTGTTTGTATGTTGATCCACCGGTAGTGCCGATTCTGCGTTCCCCGGGTCCCATCTCCGGATGTGGGGATTGGGGTGGTAGTTCATCCGTCTGCGAAGGCATGGGACGCCAGAAGGATAACCTTTCAAACGTTTTTCTCGCGAGTACGGGTTGACCATGTCATAGTCGCAGGGGCAGGTGCCCGGAGGATGGTGGACTACGTGGATTTCGCGGCTGAAGCGTTTGCCGGTCTGGCTGGCGATAAGATAAATAGCGATTTGAGCTATAATCCACTCCATGTTGTCGTATCGCTTCCAGTAAAATGTAGTGGGCCATTTTATGTGGGAGGCGTCTGGATTCTGTGGAATGATCCAGTTTGGGCACTGTTGAAGGTAGTTGGTAATGTTAGTGCTGTTTCGGCCTCCTAGTGACCATGTGCCTTTCTTGACTGATGTTCCTCGCGTTAATCCCTGCCAATTGTGTTGGAGGATATTGTCGAAGAATTCTTCGTCACGCCCATTCATGTAGTAGATGGACAGGGAGCTATGGTTGAAATAGTTCCGCGGGAGGTCGACCGTGCAGAGGTAGCTGCGTTCGCGCATTAACATTTTGGATTGTAGTAAGAGTCCGTCGCAGTGATATTCAGCCATATGGGATCAATGCAAGGAGTCGGTGGAAGTAGTGCTGAAGTGCGAAACAGCGTTCTCGTGTTGGTAGCTTAAACGAGTAGCATTGCTATAATGCAGTGCGAAATCCCGGAGCCATAGTGTATTGGCCTGTAGACGGGGTTTCCATGCAAACTCCACGGGAAAAAGCAACTCACCTTCGGAAAGCGCGTCCATAATGGTGTTTCGGGGTGCTGTTCTCGGGGTGTTTACCTGCAATGAGTCCCAAGTACGATGACGCTTTGTATCCCCAAGGTCGCTCCGGATGATACACCATACCGGTGCGGAAATAGTCCACGTTTCCGGTAGGCTCCACTTGGCGGCCAACGAGGGCCGTACAAAGAAGCGCAGTACTTCGTCCATGTGCCGGCAAAGTGGAAGATGGTGGCCTTCAAAGGGGATTTCAAAAATCCATGCATCGTGCTTGCGCCTTTCGGATGGTTGAGGATCTTTCCACTGTCTCCTTGGTTAGTAAGTCTTGGACCTGTTTCTTCCTGAAGGAGGCGTTGGCGCAAGCGTTTAACTCTGACTAGGCAGAGGGCTTCCGTGTTGACGACGCCGTGTCTTGCAATCGCGCCGTTGTCGATAAGACCCATTCCCAACGTGAAGTCGGAGAATATCGAATGGTCCATCTCATGAGGTATGTTGCGAGGAGGCCAGTTGCGTTGCATGAGGAGCGTAGGTTTGTCACGACTGAGGCCGAACGTGGCATCACCAAATTCGATATCAGAACCACCCCAAGGGGTGTTCCCATACATCTGGCGAGGGTCCGTACGTATGTAGATCTGACTCTCCGGGTGCGTGGAGGCGCCGTAGTGGACGACGAGCTCGATGTCGAGCTCGAGGACGAACTTGAAGTTGTGCTCGAAGTTGTGCTCGAAGTTGTGCTCGAAGTTGTGCTCGATGATGAGCTTGACGATGAGCTTGCTGTCGAGCTTGACGAGGCGCTCATAGACGAACTCGAGGATGAGCTCGAAGCCTGGTTCGGTGCCTGCAGTCCATGGGAGGAAAGTTTCGCGCCAGGAGCGGGTTGGCGATAAAGTTGTAGTGGTCTGTATACGGGAAGACCATCTGCTCCGCACATCTCCAGTGGATGTCATTTTCTGCTGGTGGATTTGGTAGGTCCCACGGGCGTTTTCTGCCGTGCGCAGCAACGATCGTTCCACTCGAGGGTAGTCCCAACCGCCGCTTACTGGAGTGATGTTGTCGGGCCATACTCGCCTTGGCTAGTGATCATTTGTTCCGGGACCCAATAACCGAGGTGTGGACAACTGGGGTTTGTGCCCACGAAGCAAACGGATCCCATGGTCGGGAAGTAGTTCGCGTATACTTCCTTGACGATCCATAAGTCCTCGTCCGAAGCAGAGGCCTTTTCCTCTTCTTTGCGTTCGGGGATAAGGCTTGGAGGTATCCATACGTTTGGTACCGGTCGGACCTCCTTGTACGTCTGCTGGGTTCTGAGACACCGCGCGCAAAGTGGGGACTGGAGTCAGGACTTCAGCTCGTCGAAGTTGAAAGGGGTCTCCGATTGCGCGACGGGCGTTTGGTGGCATTGGCGGTGCTTCGAATCCCGCGATCGGGTATTCGTGTAGAGGGGCCGCGTCCGACATGGGGGGACACATGTGCAAGCCGGGACGGCCTACCACCAGTAGTGACGCTCCGTAGTCGGATTCTTATCAATGGGCCGAACACTTCCTATGGGGGATGGCTCGGCTACCTCGGGTTCGGGATCCGGGACCGGAGCACGTGCTTCGGTCTGGAGCGGCAATCGAGGAACTGGTGATCCCTGATCCTGTTTGAGGTCACGAGCAAGGCCATCGCTTATTGGTCTTGCCGGCATACAATCTGCGGTCGCCACTCGTAGTGCTGATGACGACGAAGATGACGAAGACTGAGCTTGAGGGAGCGCCAAAGAGGCGGCCGTAGATGGCGTAGTCAAAGTCGGAGCGGGCGGCACTAACGATGATGATGACGCTGATGATGATGATGATGATGATGATGATGAAGATGATGGTGATGCCCGATAGCTCAAGGAGCGTCTCGTTTTCGAAGGCTTGCCTCGAAGTTGAGCGAGGTATTGTCGTGCCAGTGCGTCTTCCCTTTTCCAAGCTGATAGACGCCAAGGGCTAACTCCAATCTGAGAGGCATTCGGCGTATTTCCCCCTTGAGAGGGAGGCGTGTCTTTCCATCCCTGGACCGATCCACTCGTGGAAGGCGTGGCTGTCGCAGCAGCTGGAGATGGAGACTCTTCCGGAGTTGAGGATGCCTCCAGTTTCTGTCGTTTGGAAGATGGAGTACCCGGTCTCTTCGATTCCAAATTTCCGCTTCGGGCGCGATGAGTGATGTGTTGAGTTTGCGAGGGCGTAGGATGGCTGGCTTGGCGCTTGCTGTCCTGTTCGCTCTCTTTTTCAAGCATTTCGACTGCCAGTTCAACTTCTTCTTCCTCTTCTTCTACAGAGTCTATGCCCTCGTAGCCTTCTTCATCTTCGTCCTCAGCTGCTTCTTCGTCTTGCTCCTCGACCTCCTCGCTGGCCTCTTCGTCTTCGTCTTCATCCTCTTCTTCATTGCGAACCGGCCATCCAACGTTGCCGTCGCAAGGTCTTCTTTTACTTGAAGACATGAACAGGTTGACTTGGCGGCCATAGAGGTGGGCGCTCGAAGTAGACAGAGAGTCGTGGGAGTTCAGAGGGAGCTGCAGTTTGGGACGGTGGTCGATGATTTTTTTAAATTTGGCTATCGGTTAGGACGTCTCTTTCGCCAACGTTGTAGGGCGAAGTCGTAGCTAACCGTCGCAAGTTGTAAACCACCGACCTGAAGTGGCGTCTCGAAGAGATGGAACTCCGTCTCGTAGACGATTTGCTTGGAAGGCGGCTTCAGGGGCATGTAGTCCGTGGGCCGAATCGCTTGCGCGTCGTCAATGGAGAGGTTGAGCTGGGCCGAGACGTCGTTGGCAAGAAGCAGGTTCATACCTTCGGGAAGGTGGCTCGAGATATAAATCGTGATGGCATGAAGCGGAGACGTCGGCGTGGCCGAGACGAAAAGTTCAATGCCTTCAGTAAGAGTAGCATCAACACCCACAGATGAGCGTGCGTCGACGGTTGGGAGCGACACGATCTCAAGTCCCTGGTGTGTTACCCAGTCGAGGAGGGCTATACCCTTGCAGTTGCAGGCCGAGTCTAGAACGCATGTAGTCTTACCGATGGTGTCTTCTTCCGGGGACGGGCGCAATGATTTGCGTACGTATATATTTCCGCAGACAACGGTCGGGGTTGTGGAAATGCGGAGTAGACGTCGTGACTCCTGAGAAGCCGCGCGCGTCGTCATGTGGAAAGCCCGTGGCTGCTTCCCCGTGGCGGCCGAGGATGGCTTCCAATTGCCATGTTTGCCTTCATCCTGACAAGAAGAATTTAACAATACTGAAACAATGCCCGCCAGTTTAACTGCCGACGTCACACAAAAGATGTACCTTCCAGAAATTAACCCACGTAACGCACTGATATGGATAAAAAGGGTAATGGTAAAAAGCTGGTGCCACCAGTACCAGGATAAGTACTACAATTGACTGTATTAACAATTAATAATACTACTAACAGTAACGACTACTACTAACGGATGATTGAGTAATAAGTGACATAACTGAGGAGAAAGTGTCTAATTAAATGTCCAATGCTCCCCCTTAATTAGATTCCCTTATGAGTCAGTGTCCTACCATAATCCGCAACTAACAATTATATCAATGATGTAAATAAGCAGGCGCAAGTGAGCTACCCTACGTTTCCAGTGGAGTTCGGCTACATAGCTACACTACAAACTAAAGCGCTGTAAGCACACCAGTGCAAATGATAAGACTAAAGAAAAGAGGAAATGCGCTAGCCTACGTCTCCAAGGCTGGTGGAGTTCGGCAATCTAGACGCATACTTTATAAAATCTACCCCTTGCTATCGGGTATCCTATCCAAACTTCTAACCGCAAGTTTTTTTAGCTCCCTTCCCCAGAATTCAAGCTATAGTGTAGTTGAACCCCCCAACTCGTTTATGAGCTATAGGAGCAGTAATTCTTTTCATAATAAATTTTTGTTTGCTTTTCAATGGCATCTGCCCTTGAGGGACTTTTTTGCGGCCGACACTGTGTTTCTCAGAGATGTTGAAAATTTTGAGGGACTGTTTTCCGGCCGACACTGTGTTTCTCAGAGATGTTGAAAATTTTACGAAATTCGATTAAATTATTTATTAAGACGTATTGTACAACGTTTCATAGTTCAAAAGCTAATAAAATAACAAACAAAGACAGATTTTTTAACAACATTGATATAGAAAAAAAACTTGCTCTCGACCTGTCTTTTTCCGAATTTTTTTCCACACATAATGGTGCTTTTTTTCACAACTTCAATTACAGATTTCTCAAAAACTATTAAAGATAAGCATATGCTCACCATAGTGAAATATTTCAAGAAATATATGAGGAATCCTATGCGTAAATAATAAATTCAAAAAAATCAAACACCTCACTAAGCACTTTTCCCTTTTGTTGAATTTACATATGCCGTGACACATGAACCCTAGAAGAAAACTGATCAAAACTTTTTTGACATTCCGACATCTTGGACTTACCTGCCTCCAGGAATGAAGCAGGCACATCCCTATTTCAATATTTTTGTATCTATCGTAAGTATATGTCAGGAAGACATGATTACAATAAAAAAATGTAGGAGCAAGGTCCAGGGGAAAATGTACAGGCATGTGTAGGTCAGACAGGTGAAGTTGTGAAAACCCACTTTTTGGTTTCAACGGTAGCTTCTAGGCAAAATAAACAAAAATCATTTCGACAGGATATAATGCACGCTAACATGCACGCTAAGTCTAAAGGTTTTGAAAATTGATGGGAGTAGCATGAAAATAAAAGGTTTTAATGTATTTTAACTATTTTAAACCAAAAAAGTTTAAAAAATTGAATTTCTAGCCGTTACAACTGTTTTTCGACCGTTAGCTATGTCTTGGCTAGATTGTGGCTTTGGCTTGCCTGAGCTTGGTTTTTCTTTTGGTTTTCATGTTGTTTTACATCAAAATCAACGTAATTATATTTAATTTCTTAATTTCTAATGATATTACTTCAAATTCAAATTCAAATTCAAATGTGACTAGAAATTTTCAAGCTGGTTACTGGTAGCAGCCACTCACTTATAGTCGTTATACATACACCGACTACTTGAACTATGCATGAAATTATATTAATACGAGTTTGTTTAGCATATCTACAATGTTTTTGAAGCATAAAACCGGTGCGGAAGCTTAGAGTTCAGTGTGAGTGACCAAGTTTTACACTAGTCACTGTGACACTCAGACTACTTGCCACTCACTTGTAATCGTTATACATACTCACTGCCTACTTGAAGTATGCATGAAATTATATTAATACGAGTTTGTTTAGCATATTTATAATGTTTTTGAAGCATAAAACCGGTGCGGAAGCTTATATTTCAGAGTGAGTGACCTTCCGCTCCCTCTTACTAGTCCTAATGTTTTCCGGTTCTATTTCTTCCCTTTTAAGTAGTTCTTTAGTCTTCTTCTCTTTCATAGCTTCTTTAGTTTGCTCTTTCATATCTTTTTCTTCGTCAATTGGTTTGATAAAATCAGTTTTTAATAAATCTCTAGGACTTACCAACTCATCATTATTTAATATTAACTTAAATCCGGACCGACCCTTTACTTTATAAATAATTTTACTGAAAGTTTTACCACCTTTGGAGAAAACATTTCTTTTGTTTTCTTTTCTTATACTATCGCCGACATTGAATTCGTCTATTAAATTATCCCTTGTTATCACTTGTTTATTTTTGTCTCTCCCGAAAAATACATCTACCGGTTTAGCCTTAATACCACGATGAACTTTATGATTATAAGCATCGACTAAGTCCTGAATAACTAACCCAATCAAAATTACGATTGGTTTCAAATAAAATGTCAAGCCATCTTCTAATACTTCGTATCACTCTGTCAACAACCGCAAGTGCTCTATGGTCGCCGACTTCAACAACATCGTGTTTAATTCCATTTTCAATAAAATATTCGCGTGTCGCTCCTTTATACTCTCCCCCGCTGTCGGTAGTAATTGATTTTGGTTTATACTTGATTGATTTTAAAGCATAATAAACTTCTTTCGCTGTTTTATTTTGTAATGGAATGATTATTAAATATCGGCTATGACAACCTATCCAAACAAGCATCCAAGCATATCCTTTATTTCCTTTCTTATCTTTTATCTTACTCATATCTGCTAAGTCAAGAAAGACTTGGTCTAATGGTTTATCAACCCATATCGTGTTCCATATTTTCGGGTTCTTTTTCTGGTGGTGAATTTCAAGGGCTTCTTCTTCTTTTGTTTTAACTACTTCCCCCGTAGGTGTGTCTTCTAATTGACTATCAGCATTCTGTGTATTAATAATTATATGTTTATGGTCTAAATCAGGCATTATATACAAAGATTTTTAAAAAATCCTTGAGCAAAAATCATTTTTGTGAAACTTTTTTCTAAAGTTTCTATATAAATGAGATTTTCAAAGTCCAATGTAAAAAACAAAAAATATAAAGTCATTACTCCAAAAGGTAAAGTTATTAATTTTGGAGATACCAGATATGAACATTATAAAGATCGCATAGGGCTATATTCACATTTTAATCATCTAGATAAAGAAAGAACAAAAAATACAGAATGAGAGCAAAGGGTATAAAAAATTCAAAAGGTGAATTAACTTATAATAATCCAGAGTATGCGAATTATTATTCTTATCATTATCTTTGATGATTTTAAAACTTAAGAAAACATTTTTCAACTGCATTTTTTTCTTTCTTAAAACCACCAGAAGATTGATTATATACCTTCACACTCACACTGCTTGACTTCTTACCTTTCCCTTTCTTCGTTTTTGGTTCTTCTTCCTCACTACTCTCGCTTTCACTTTCTTCACTTTCTTCACTCTCCCGCTCAGGCTCTGGTTTCTTACTCTTCTTTTTTTCTCTCTTAGTTTCCGCTTCTTTCTTGTTATCTTCATTTTTGCTATCTTTTCAGCAATGATATCAGTAAAATCACATTCACTTTCACTCTCACTCTGCTCAGGTGTGTCATCTAGGTCCTTTTCATTAATGATATCTGTTGCTAAATTCTTATTTTCTATCTCTGCTATTTTTCGTTCCATATCAAGGTTTGGAGCTTCCGGTTTGGGGTTGGGCATGGGGCCACAGGCGAGTAGAACCCTTGGCATTGTCCTCGACGTATTCCTTTACTACTTCTTCGTCCAAGTCAGCCCAGTCATTCCACTCTGCTATCTCTTCCCAAGCTAGTATAAAGGGGGGCACCTCTCTACCTTTAAGCTGTATCCCTAATACATTTTCGCGATGTACATATTGTTTGTGGGCGTCAGCACCCTGCAGCACTTCCTAGGGGTCTTAGCATTACAGCTTTGCACTACCTGCCTATGCAATAGGATCCATGCCTCTTTGCCGGTGAACGTAATCTTATTGTCGCTCCACACACACACACACACTTACACACAGCACACAGCTATGCTCTCTACTTGGTACAACCACCTAAACACTCACCTTTCGCTCCTCCACTCGTGTCCTATGCACGGTTCTTCAGAGCTCACGCCCTCACCACCACACCTCTCTCATTCCTCACACAGTCACAACAGCGACACAAGGAGTAGATGCGATGATGCAGTACGAATGCGACAATAACTTTGCAAGGTAAGCTGTTGTGTCCTGTGGGCGAGGGGTGCTCAATCCACCAGTTACCACGGCAAACTCACAACTGGCCTATTTGCATTGTTCAAGCGAGTGCTTCGGGGTCTGATTCGGCTTGATGAACTGGTTATGTTCCTTGCAGTAGGAGCATGGAATTCCGGTGAAGGGTGGGCGCTTTGGCGAGGTCGGGGCGGACTTGGTGGCGGCAGTAACCATCGACGATTTCTTCGAAGGGATGGCAATCGCATTTGCCTTGGTGAAGGGTGGGCGTGTTGCCGTCTTCTTCGTAGTCGGGGCTGGCTTGTCCGTCTTAGTCCGCTTGTTGGGGCGTCCACGATCCGGTGATGCGGCCGGTTGGGCCATCGACATGGCATCAGCCTTGCGTTTCTGACTAGGAGGGCGTTTGTTCTCCTTGTTTTCCTGCTGCGTCCTGCGCGGTCTCTTCTGACGAGTGTCGAACTTGACGGTTGAATCACGGGAGAAGGTGGAAGGCGTCGGACGAGGGGGGCGCTCCCGTAGTCGCTTGTATGTGGCAGCCGACGAGGGCTTTGTAGTACTTTCCATCCAGGGCCAATAGTTTTCCATAACATGGAGGTCGAGGGAGTTGGTCCAGGGCAGAAGGTCAGTGAGGTCGCGGGGCCATGCAACACCAAGTGCATTAAGTATCTCGGCGCAGCGTACCGAGTCCACCGATCTCGTTCCATGGGGGTAAGCATCCGAGACACATCGCGGACTTGATTGAAGTCGGCCGTCAGGTAGCCAGCTGCTTGCCGTCTCGTAGCTTGTGATGCAGCGGTTTACATACCCTGCGAGGCTTTCCTTCTTGAAGCGTCGAAGTTTGAGGGCTTGCATAGCTGGTCGCTTCGTGTCTCCCTTGTCTAGTCGTCCCTTGAACAGTTCCATGAAATATTCCATGAGCATGTACGGGATGATGCTCCAGACGCGGGTGCGGTCGTCAGTGACACGAATGTACCGAGTCCAGTATGCGTCCATGAGGGCCATTGCAGTCTTGTCTCCCCACTTGCTTACTGTGTCGATGATGCGGTTGCATGCCAACAGCATTGACAAGTTGGTCAACTGTAAGTTGAATGCAAGTTCGCGGGCTTGAGTAGCAGCGTCAGGTCCTGGCGCGGTGGTCGGGCGTGATATCACGAAGAGAGATCGGACTCGTGCCATCATGTGCAGAGTGCGGGGTGGAACACCTGCAAAGGTGGACGATCGCAGGACTCTTGTTGTCGACGATGCTGACGAGGAGTCATCGCCGGAAGATGGCGTGGATGGTGTAGCCGTCCCCGGAGGGCCATTCTCCGTCGGAGGGGCCGGTGGCTGAGTCGCAATCGTCGTACCAGACGATGGATCAGGTGACGAACCTGCAGGCGAGCTCGATGCCGGGCTTGAAGATGAGCTTGATGATGAGCTCGCGGGGGTCGGAGTCGCCACTGTTGCATTACCGGTTGTTGCAGTCACAGGGGCTCCATCTTGGTTCTCCACGGAGGGGATCGTACCACCAGCGAGCAGGGTCGGGTAAGCTTCTTCCGTAATGGAGACGAGAGGGCTCAGTGTGATTCTACTACCTTGCAGTGTTGTACCCAGCGTTATGCGAGGCATTGGGCGTGCCGGCATCGATGTAGCGAGGGTTGAACCTGATGAATCAGTCGGAGTCGCTGTCAATGGAGCCAAAGCCGGTCTTGGTCCAAAAGAGCCAATTATCGGTCGAAATGGTGACGTGAGGGCTGAGTCAGTCATACAAGGGTGCTCGATTGACCAATGGGGCAGGTGGGCGAGATGCCACGATGGATGCCAGCGATGGATGCGGTACACGTTGTGGTAGGGGTGTCGCTCCACTTGCTAGACTTCCAGGGTGGGCAAATAGACCGACAAGGGTGATAGGAGGTACCCTACCAATGGGGGCTATTACTGTTGCACCTGCGGGCATCGTAACTGGAGTAAAAGCCGTCGATGGGGTAGCCACGGGGGGCGATGTTGCAGCCGTTGATGGTGCAGTAGGCGCAGTGGGGCTCGTTGATGGGTGAGTCAGCGGTGCAAGTCCCAGAGGAATACTTCCCAAGCTATTGCAGGCGTCGAACCAATCAGGGTCGATGGAGGCACAGTAACTGGGGTGCTTGCAGGGGCTGGAAGTACCAATCCATGAAGTGATCCAGGTGCTCCAGGCATCGACGTCGAAATAGGTAAATGGTTAACATATACCTCGAGAGGGATGAGAGTACCCAGTTGGTTCCAGAGAGCCTCCTGTTGAGCTGCAGAGCCTGTAGGTCCCAAATACTCCTGGTAGATGTCGTGGGCCGTCACGTTGGGATTGCACATCAGCGTGAGGGATGGTGTCGGTACCAATGGTAGATGAAGCAAATTTGTTTGCTTGTCTTTGATTGCCTTGAGTAGAACGTTCCTGTATTCACCAGAGTAGTTGGTGAATAAATCCTCTTTGAACTGCGTTGATTGCGTCCACGAGAGGTCCGTAGTGAGAGGAGTAGACTTACCTTCCTCCACTTCCTTCAGAAACTTCTTTTCAGAGGGCAAAAGACCATGGTAGACGCCCAGTATGGTAAAAGGGTCCAAGCATTTCCTCTTGTGCTCGCGGATACGCGACAGGGGATCGTCGTGGCGTGAGTTGGCGAACATTCCACGTCTCCAGGGGTAGACCAGGTAGCGTTGGTACACTTGTAGAGCACGATGAGAAGCAAAGAACGATGAGCAGCAAAGAGGATGATCTTGCTGGGTGATAAGGGGGTGACCCTAACACAAACAAAAACCAAACACATACTGTGTTGGTCGACTGCATAGAGTGTGGAAGAACAGAAATACGACACACAAATGCAAAGACAGGTGAACGATCTGTCCCACATATGTGGTTTTTGATGATCTCTGATCTTCCACGTTCGTTGAGTAGTACCTTCCTTGTGGGAGGTGCTTTCAAATCGATCTGTCGACAGAGCACACAAAACTCGTGTGTGCAGTTTCCACTTGAAAGGAAAATTTGAATTGTGAGTTTGGATACAACCCCAAGGGATAAATACACAACGAACTCTTATTAAAAGACTCTATGGCTGCAAACAGCCCTAACTCCTAAGAGTACTAGTAGGTGAAATACCAGTAAATAGCTGAGAGGTCACTTCGTTTATTTACGTTGATTTCTACTGGTTTGCAGACTTGGCTTGCAAAGTACGATCTTGGTTGAACGTAGATTGTGAGCCTACGGTAGCTGTTAGACGACATTTGAAGTTAAATGTGCAAAGTAAAGTGAAGCTGGCTTCAAGTTCAAGTCATTGGTGTTCAACGGTGGAATTCCTGAACTTTCACTTAGGAAAGTCTTTCCTAATGGCTGTGCACGCAGTGCACTGCAAATATCATTTTTATGTTCTCTTGACTGTGTTCGCTAAATTTCACCGTAAATGGTGATTTTCGGGAAATCGGGGAAAAAGGCAGCCGAGAGGGGAAAAAATAGCATTTGCTGTAAAAACTTTGATTAAATCGTTTGAAGTCATTCCTGGACGAAATCGAAAGCTAGTTAGTGAAGTCGAAACGTCTTGCAGAGGAGAATCTAACGGGCCAGTCAAAAACAGTAAAATGTCAACGGTAGTGGTTTTAGCCGGTCGTTAAAGTGCTTAGTCTGATAGTACAGTTATCTGTCATTAAATATCATATTAATACTATCGTAACAAAACAAACATCTAGTTCAACTGATAGTATTGGATTGCTCGAAACCAAAAGTTTCAGATGCGTTCCGTTTCTTGCAAATAGTTGCAAGCGCCAGTCAAACATTATGTTTTAATCTTTTATTAATAACTACTTGTCAACAAATTCATAGTAATTGACTTGCTTTACGTCACAGTGAAAAAGGACAAAAAAGTAATGATAGTGGGAAAATGCAATTTTTGATCTTTTCGTTAAAAAAAATAGAGGAGGGGGGGGGGGGGCTTGAATTGATCGTTCGAAGTCGTTTCTGGATGGAATCGAAAACCAGTTAGAGAAGTTGAAACCGATTGTAGAGGAGAATATAACGGGCCGGTCAAAATGAATAAAAGTGTCAACTGTTAAAACATTTTCCTGTCGTTAAGATGCTCAGTCTGATAGAACAAGTAAAATCAAGAATCAAGGGCGAACAAGAAGGCGAGTTGAACGAACGTCAGTAAACTGTAAAATCAAGAGGTGATTCAGGGGTCAAAAAGGAAAACTGAACACATGCGTCACGTCGTTCTGCCGAAGTTCCCCTTCCAGAAATTTCATCGCTGCGAAACGCAAGTCTGATGAATGAGGATTCAGCCACACTACAGATGGTAACTAGTTTCCTCAATTTCCGCAGGCGATCCACTGCCTATTTTTTTAAAAGCAAATACATAAAAATAATACTGACTCCCAACCAAAACGGATCCGGAATCTCTGGTTTTTTGTTTTTGCACCGATTCCTTGTTAGAATCAATTTGTAATCATCGTTTCGAGTTGAACTTCCCCAGAAGCGAGGGAGTAAGACCAGCCATCACGCACAGCCCGACCGTAAGCGCTGCGCCCACCGCCAACCCGCACCAAAACGATGCTGCTACCGAGCCTGCCCAAATCCGTTGATGCTGCGGGGCGCTCTGACCGACACTGTCACTCTCGCGCGGCTCAGTCACGCCGGGAATGCTCTGGAAGCCGCCGCCCGGGGCACGAAGGATAGGAAGCTCATCCAATACTACGCCCGTGGCGGTTGGAATCCCGCCTGCGGTGGCAGTGCAGCGCAGCGTGCAAGGGAAAGACTCGGGGAGGGCCGCGGGGAATGCGTGTCAATAAATCAAGTGTGCTCAAACAAAAGATATGATATGCGAAATAGATACAAAATGGGTTGAGATGAAGCGGGAAGAAGAAAACGGAGAAAACGAGGAAGGGAAGAAGTTATTACCCATGAGATGAGGAAAGAGCTGGCCACCGGAGTCGATGGCTGGTGTGTCTCCAACGCTGCACACCGCCACAAAACACACATATCCTTACTACCGCACTACTACTACTACTACTACTACTACTACTACTACTACTACTACTACTACTACTACTACTACTACCACTACTACCACTACTATTACTACTACTACTACTACTACTACTACTACTACTACTCCTACTACTACTACTACTACTACTACTACTACTGCTGCTGCTATTACTGCTGTTGCTGCTGCTGCTGCTACTGCTGCTACTCTTGTTACCGCTATTATTCTTATAATTATGATAACGACACTTTGGTTGTAAGCACGAGATTTTGAACTGTTGATGTATGTATGTATGTATGTATGTATGTATGTATGTATGTTGCGTGTAAGGATTATCAAGTAGCACTTCAACGTATGTGGTGAGAGTCTTACGGGGCTGGCTCCTCGAACACGACATCGACACCTGGTGCCAGTATTGCATCACCATCCTCGTAAGCAACAACAACAACAACGACAACAACAACAGGAATAAACAACACAACAAAAACAACAACAACAACAGCAGCAGCAGCGCCAATAGCAACAATAACAACAACAACAAATCCTCTCCCCCAGCCACCCATTCTGTTATGTCGGTGACCAGCGATCGCTAAGCTCTTTCTTGTGAACTTGAGGCAGACCCATTCGCCAGGTACATCCTGCGGGCATGCCAGGCAACGATTGCGCATATACGCGTACATGTGATTTTGTTTTTGTATATGTGCATCTATGCATGCATACATTTGTATGCGTCTATAAGAGTGTATACATACACATGTATACATGGACGCATCTGCCTGTCTATCTACAATCCGTATATTATGTAGGTCCCTAGCGCACCAGTTGTTGTTGTTGTTGGTGTTGTTGTTGTTGTTGTTGTTGTTGTTGTTGTTGCTTGAAATTGGTTTAATTTGCAGGTTGAGAGGGTTGGTGCTTTCTCAAATTAAAATAGGAATAAAATAAAAGTTCAGATAAAAATACATTTAAAATTGAAATTAAAAGGAAAGAAATCAAATAGACAGGCAACGCTATCGCGCGCTTTGTCTACACTCTCCACGTACACTTTTCCGTGAAGTTGCCTTGAAATGACATCATTTTGACGTTTTGGACAGTTGTTGGATGTGGCTGCACCTTGTAGAAGTGATTGAGGACGCCCAGCAGCTTGCTTCCTGAGGACACGACACAGCCATCGCACAATGCGTCTCCGCCAGCAACTTGCCAGGCGTGGTCATGCAAACTGCGGGCATTTCCGACATTGCTTTTGGTTCCTTTGTTTGTTTGTTGCGGATGGAACATCGTTTTGTCGTGCCGTTTAAACGGGCGCGCACTCACTTTCCTTCTCCTCTGCCTGAGAGCGCGCCGGGGGGGGGGGGGGGGGGGGGGGGGGGGGGGGGGGAGGGGATGCTCGACTGCCCTGTGCAAGGTTTGCTTGGTCGAGAAAGCTCTGGTAAGTGGACACATGGCCGCACCCTACACATCTTTCCCAGACTCTTTTGATCATGGAACGGAAAAAAGGGACAAGGTAAGAGGGAAGGGGGTAGGGCAGGCTGGGTGCAGACAGGCAAGCTCTCGGCCGACAAGAAAGGACGGGACATAAGCAGGTGAGAGACACAGAGAGAGAGCGAGAGACACAGAGAAAGAGAAAGAGAAAGAGAGAGGCAAAGAGAGAGACAGAGAGAGAGAGAGAGAGAGAG
>WBZZ01004191.1:35000-40000 GCA_019918135.1 Paulinella micropora | reverse complement strand
GGGAGGTTGCAACTCAAGGCCGCAACCTCAGTCACCACCACAGGACGAGCATCAGGTTTTCCGTTCCGCTGGTGATCTAACTTAGAGTGGGACAAGGCCATCCAACAAAACATGATCGTCACTACTGCCAAGGTCGGAGCCGCCACCGACGCCGACAGGAAAGGCGGAAGTCCTGCAACTGTGACTCCGGCAGTGCTGGCGCCAGTGCGGGCGCCATGCAAGCTAACAGCCCATGCGGAGAGGGCTCCTCGGTCCTCCGTGAAGGTGGGGACCAAGCGTGGGCGTGCGATGATCTGTATGGTGAAATTACGTCTCTGCGCTCCCCTCCTAAGCGGTCCAGGGCAGAGAAGTCCGACGGGGAGGGGGAGCGGGACCAAGCCCCCAACCCGGACCCCCGGCGGCGAGGATGGGAAACCGCTGGGACGCGTCGGAGACGACGCAAACAGGATGAAGTGGATCTCTGCAGTGCAATTCTGTGGGGGATCCCTTCAACCTGCTGCATGAAGACGCTTGGAAGAACCCTTTGCCAAGCAGGGTTCAAGGTTCAGCTCACCCATATGGGCGCTGGGACAGGGACCCACGTCCAAGTGACCTTCCCCTCAAGGCAAGAGCAGGAGGAGAGCATGCTGAGCCTTATGCATTGGGCGAAGGAACGAAAGTTCCATGCCGCTGGGGTCGCACACTGGGAACGCGACGGCGCACTCAATGGGCGGTCCGCGGCTTGGACAGCGAGCCGCGCGCCAAGCGCACCGTTGACCTACAAGCCAATCCTTTCGAAAAGCTGCAGATTGAGCCCACACCGCCATCGGACGCACCTCTTGCCGCGATGGCGATACCTGAACGCAAGGGGCAACAGAAGAATGCGAGGACGCAGCCAACATCCTTCGTGTTTAAAGTTGCAAGGCACAACAGGAACGAAAAAGCCTTGAATGCATCGCGGAGCGGGAAGGGCACTATAACTTGCGCCGCTATGACATTGTAGCAGTGCAGGAGCACAACCTCTCGGAAGCAGCCATGGTAAACTTCGTGCCAAGAACTACAGCTGGTTGGCGGCGCTGGCGCTAGGGCACAAATCGGGGACTGGCGTCTTGGTAGGTCTGCACCTTGTGCCCTGCGTAAAATCTCTGGAACAGGGAAATAAAAAACGAATTGCAGCGGGAACACGAGGGCAAGAAGACATCTACGCAATCTCGGCGTACGTGCCGCAAGAGTCAGCCAAACGTGAAGAGAGAAGCTGCCTGGGCGGCGCTATCAGAGATGGTAGCGCTGTACAGAAGCGGGGGGAGGTAATAGTCTTGGGCGACATGAATGCCAAAATCGGAACTCCCACGACTGAGCGGGAGCAGGGCCTGCTAGGGAACTTCGACTATAATGTTAAGCGCACCGATAAGAGCCGACTACTCGCCGAGCTGATCTCCCAGAATAACATGGTGGCCCTCAACGGTCACTTTAAAGCCCCGGGCTCGGAGCATGGACACGCAACGAGAATGCAGGTAGTCACGACAGAAGGGGAGGTGAGCCTGGCGGAATCGGCCCTTGGCTAAATCGTAGTCACCCCCCGGCTGTTCCCCAGAAAAAAGGAGCGCGCTTTGGGGTAGATACCGAGGACCTGGAATCAGATCACTGGCCTGTCTATGTGAAACTACGCTGCCCCCGCCGATCGATTCTCAGGCGCAAGAGGGTACGGTATCGGAAGTTCAACCTACACAAGCTAGTCTTGAAAGGGGGTTCAGCCGAAGACCGTAAGGCTGTGAGTCCAACCGGGCACTTTATGAAACAAAGCTGGGGCAGAGCTTTGCGGACTTCACACTCCCCGACGGAGCTCGAGGAATGGACCAGCCAACAAGGCTACGATTAGCCAACGAGATCACGAGCGAGTTCATTAAGAGGTCGTTTGCGGCTCTGAAGGCGTCGGTGCGAGACCGGCTGGTCGCCAAGGAGTTCTGCCGACATTGGTTCGACGACGAACTGCGCACTGCAATCAATGCCCGCAGAAACGCGTACCTAGTCTTCGTTAAATCACCCTCCGAGCATACCTGGACCCAATACTCAGAGGCACGTAGCAGAACGCGTGTACTCGTTCAGGCAAAGAAGCGGGCTAGCTGGGAGCGTTTCTTGGCGAGCAGGGTGGACGCTTACGACCGTCATGACAATAAGAACTTCTACAGCCTGGCCAGGCGACTTGTGCCACAGGCTAGCGCCTCAACGGTACATCCGATCCGAAAAGAGGAAGTGGACGGTACCTTGTCGACTACACAGACCGAGAGATTGGACACAGTGACCAGGTATAGAGCCAAACTAGGCGCCCCTCTGAAAAACCCATCCTTTGGCGAAACTTGCGGACCACCATCGAGGCGCGTATGGCGGAGCACCTCCGGGACTGTCTCACAAGCTGAGATCGACCTAGACGGTGAGTCAATGGAGGAGCTGGAAAAGTGCTTAGAAAAGGCCCAGTTCGGCAAGGCGTGTGGCAGCGACAAAACTCGGAACGAAATGTTCAAGTGCGGTGGCGTCACCATGGGCCAACTCCTGAGGGTGTTCAACTTCCTTCGGGATTTTGAGACAACGCCTGACGACTGGGGGATGGGCACACTTGTCAACCTCTACAAAGACGGGGACCCAGCTGACTTGGGGAAAGGCATCGCTCTCATGAACTGTCTGGGAAAGCTCTATCTCAGTCTGTGGGCTAGGCGACTGTCTGGCTTCATACAAGGCAAACTGTCAGAGGAACAACGGGGCTTTCGTCCGAAGCGGTCCACAACGGACCAAATAATCTAATTGCAGGAGGCTCTGGTACGCAGGAGGTTAACGAAACGCAGTACTTATCTGTTCTTCGTGGACTTCCGGAAGGCGTTCGATACCGTTTGGCAAGATGGCTTATGGAACGACTGCGGCAAAGTGGAATTCGTGAACGGGCCTGGCGCATCATTTGTGATGGCATATACAGAGGAACCCCGCATGAAAGTCCTCGTAGACGGCTGCATGATCCAACCCGTCCATGTCACAAGGACTTCGCCAAGGAGACTCTCTCCAGTCCTGTTCCTTATCTTCATTGACGCACTTGCTGAAATGTTGGCGGAACGGTGCAAGGGGCTGGCTTACAGCCCCGAGGGTCCGGCTACCCGACGACAGCTGCGGAGTTTGCTCTACGCAGACGATGTCGTCATGCTCGCGGAATCGCCGGTGGAGCTGAACGCCATGATCGAAGTGGTGCGTTGGTTTTGTGATACGTGGAGGATCGAAATCAACTTGGCGAAAAGTCAGGTGATGGAACGTAACGGAGCAGATCGGCCTCGTCCATGAGCCGCACTTCATGGAAGAAGGTAAAAACCTCAACCTTGTCGATGAGGCGAGGCTGCTTAGCCCAAGCCCCCTCTCCGTTTTTGTGCTCCACCTCATTGGTGCAGTGTCCAAGACAACTTGGACACTGCACCAATGAGCTGAGTTCACTAGGTGAACCGAGAAATTTCCGGTTGCAGTCGGAGTAGCAACACGTGGCTTCTCGCAGAACTGGGAGGCGATTACGCCGACGCCGACCTTTTCGCTTGTCCATGCCAATTGCAATGCTAGTTACAGTTTTATTAGGCTACACAACTTCCTCTAGGCTTACCATTGCTAGACCCTGCTCGGGCCTGGCGAGGTCGGAGAGCCCCTCAATCCACCGAGCTAGTGGACGACGCTCCAAACACAATAAGGGGTAGGAGGGAGGAGGCTAGCCTAGCTGCCACCGGCCCCCGCCACCCGCGAATCAGCACCGGGTTCTAGGGCAGCCTCGGGCAGAACTGGCTCTCCGCGCCAGACCGTTAAGGTGCGCGGGTGGTTTGTGCCCGGTGGAAGCGGGCGAGGCCTCCCCCTCCGCGAGGAGGTCCAGCACTTGCCCTAAAAAAATCGAGGCGTCCTGTTGTGCGAGCACCGCAAAGCCGGGCATTTCCGCTCTCGACGCCTGCACGGCGCGTTGCAAATCGAGATCGTCGTCGGCATTCCGCGATTGTGCCTCCGCCAGCGACACCTCCAGGGCGTATTGGAGGTCGTCGGCATTCCGCGATTGTGCCTCCGCCAGCGACTCATTCAGGGCGCGTTGTTGGCATCATCCAGCGATCGTAGGTCGTGGTTCGCATCATCCTCCTCATTCAGCCGGTGAGAATTTGTTTGGCAACGACGAACCCGAAGCTCACTAGCGTTATAACAGTGGGCTAGCAGGCGGGCACAGGCGTGGAGGGGGTCGCTCTGGCTGGCTGTACCTTGTTCGGCGCTGAACTGGGTCAGCTCTTCCTGATCTACGGGTTCGAGGCTGACGCTGAGCGCGTCAATGTTGGAAAAGTCGTGGTAAGGGGTTGAGCATCACACGGCCGGGCCAACCTCCCACGCTCTGCCAGCGCTCGGCTGCCAGGACCACAAGGGGTCGGCGGCGCCACTGGTCGGCGCTGCCAAACGGTTGGCACTACCCAGCACCGGCTGCTGGCGGGGGGTATTCTCCTGGCTACTAGCGTTAGGCCATGCCCGGATGTGAGCACGAGCAGCTTGCCGGCAGGAGGCGGTGCTCTCCCCTCCAGGTCGCCGGTGCTCACTGTAGATAATGGCATCACAAACCACTGTTCCCAAGAAGTTTCGAAGTACGCTCCGGGCTTCCTCGTAGACGAACCCACTCATTCGTTTTACGCCGCCACGGTGCGCTAAACGACGGATCGCCGGCTTGGTAATACCTTGAATGTTGCGGTGAAGTACTCGTTTATGGCGCTTGGCGATTTTCGCCACCTCGGCTGCTCCCAGGCCCTTGTCAGTATCGGGCATGAGGAGTGTGGGTGGGGTGGGTGGTGTTGGTGCTGCTCTTTGTTCCAAAACTGCAAGTCGGATTCTCAGCCGAGCACTATCCAGTTAATCTTCGATGGGCAAAACCATGGGTGGTGCCACAGAGGGCAACGGCAGAGCGCCAAAGACTACGCGCAACATGAAAACCTTGAGCGGAGTTGGAACTACGTCATCCTCTCCGTGCTCCAAGA
>WBZZ01004191.1:0-30000 GCA_019918135.1 Paulinella micropora | reverse complement strand
TGCCTGTATCCATGCATGCATGTATGTATGTATGTATGTATGTATGTATGTATGTATGTATGTATGTATGTACTTATGTAAGCACTTATGTTAAGTTTGTAAGTGTAAGTACTTATGTATGGATGTATGCATGCATGCATGTATGTATGTATGTATGTATGTATGTGTGCCTGCATGCATGCATGCATGTATGCATGCATGCATGTATGCATGAGTACTTGCATGTATATGTGTATTTATGTATGCATGTAGGTATGTATGTATGTATGTTTTAAGATGTATGTATGTATGTATGTTTTAAGATGAAGAGACTCACATTGTCCTTCCACCTCTACGAGAAAAGCACTCACAGCTTACGATCTCTCAAGTTGTGCACATGAAACATATGAATCACCTGTATATTGGGACCTGCGTGAAAATTTTTGCGCAAGAATTCGAAAATTGGATAGAATGTATGTGGGGTGGGTAGGCGTGTAAATGTAAAGGGATGTAAGGGGGCGAAGCAAGAAGTAGAAATGATGGGCAGGAGGTAGGGAGACCTTTTCATATGGAAATGACCTATTGTCAAGTGGATGCGTACGATAGAAGAGCACACACCAGACAATACAGCCACCCCATGAGCGCAAAATCAAGAGGGACATGTGAGAAAAATGGGGAAGCATGGGTTGTGGGATGGAAGTATGAGTTGTGGAATAGGAAAGATGGTGAAAAAAGGGGGAGTGTAAGAGATGGAGAGTGGGGAACAAGGGGGAGGTGATATGAGGAAAGGGGGAGATGTGTGAAGATTGGAACCTGGTATGTGCAGGAAGAGGCAACAAATAAGTTGAGAAAGCTAAGGACGAGCATACGATGGGTTGTGGAGCCAAAGAAAGGGAGGCTGGCCAGAAAACACGTGTGACAGCGAAAAAATTTTAGGCCGGAAAAGTTTAGCTACCTTTTGCTTGGGAACGGAAAGGTGTGGAAAAGAGTTGAAGGTGGGGTGGCACCGATGGGAAAAAAAGATGGGAAAATGGTGGGAAAAGAGTGTGTGAGAGCAGTATGTAGAAAACTAGACTAGCTAGAGAGGTTACAGAAATGTATGTATGTATGTATGTATGTATGTACGTACATTGTACGTATGTATGCATGTATGTATGTATGTATATTATATATATATATATATATATATATATATATATAATATATATTATATATATATATATATATATATTTGTGTATCGTATGAGTATGTATGTATGTATGTACATATGTGTGTATGTATGTATGTATGTATGTACAATATATGTATATATGTATGTATGTGTATGTATGTACATACATATGTACATATGTATGTATGTACATACATATGTATGTATGTCTACCATTTAAATGTACATGACTAAGAAATCTGTATCTCTGCGTATTATATGTATGTATGTGTGTATGTATGTATGTATGTATGTCTACCATTTAAATGTACATGACTAAGAAATCTGTATCTCTGTGCGTATTCCTGAGACTTTCCTGCATGCATGTATGTGTGCATGTTTGTATGCACGTGTATATTTTTCTCAATGGATATAATAATGTAACAGTTTGTATTAATAACATAATAATATCTCTTTACGAAAGTCTGTTTGCAAAATATATGATGACTGTATGACCTATGTATGTGTATGCATGTTTGTAATGTTCGTGTGAGGCATTGAGATGAACCGGTATTGCGTGGATTTTGGCTGCTGCTCATTAAGCAAATTTTGCCGGTTAGTGAAATGGGATGGATGCCCCGTGCGATCAGCTGGGCCGGCCAGCCCATTAATGTACAGTTTGTCCACTCGGGCCGGTTTTGTTGTGCTTTTTTTTTTTTTTTTTTTTTTTCTTTGCTCGAGACCCTCACAGGACACCAGCGGGTGGGGTGCTTGGGCCTCGGACCAGGATGGCTAGTATGACCTCACTGTTGCAATTTGTATAAATTCTTTCTTTCTCCTCTGTTTTCTTTTTTTTCTTTTGCTCTGTAGTTTTTTCATTAAGTCGCTTTTCATAAAAATTTACTGAGCATTTGCATTTTGCTGTCATATTTCAGGTAAGGGCGATGCGGCAGAGCCTGCCCAACCAGGACCCCCTAAGTACAAACGAGTGGAAAGAAAAGCCACAGAGCCAGGTGCGTGCAATAGTGACCCCTTGCACAGCTTTAAACTAGTTTGTCAGCAATAACCGCACATCAGTTGTCGCAAATGTGAGGTAGAAGACTCTGCTCTTCGGAGAGAGATCGAGAAAGAGAAAGAGAGAGAGAGAGAGAGAGAGAAATCCTAATCTGCAGCAAAGTAGGAAGTTCTGTAGGACAATATAGCTCTAGTTCAATATTGCAAAGATGTTCCTCTTCCAGGGGATATCGCCGCGAACGAGATCCGTATCAAGGCAAATCAGTCCCGGCGTCGTACGTATATTTTGTACGCTCTCAAACTGCTTCAGAGGGTATGCTCGTGATGTTTTTGTTTCTGTTTTCTTTCATCACACGCTGCTCTTCAAGGAGGAAGATCCGGTTGATAGCATCGTTCTCAAGGCTATGGGGCGAGCCATCAACAAGGTACCACAGTCCACCTCACTACAATCATGATGTCTATTAATCAGGGTATCCTAATCGCCGAGGTTGTGAAGCGTCGAGTGGCCGGGCTGCACCAGCTCATAGAATTGGAAAGTAATGAAATCGTGGACACATGGGAGCCTGTAGAAGAAGGACTGGACACGTACGTATGATCCTCTCGAAACGTTTTAGTTGTTACCCACCGCTTCATGCTGTGATAGTATAACAACAACGCGCAAAGTGTCTTGCATGACTATAACGTTATCCAAGAAGCAGTTGGATGCAAGCAAGCCAGGCTACCAGGCGCCGTTGCCAGCAGATCAGGTACACCTACTTCAAGATGATAGGTAACTGCCCCAATTTTTATTTCAGGTGAAGCCTGAGGAGTCAATCGACGACGCGAACACAGGCGGTCCCCGTCGTCGTCGTGGCGGTCGTGGAGGACGAGGTGGTCGTGGTCGTGGTCGTGGGCGAGGTGGCGGGCGAGGTGGTGGTGCAGCAGGGGCTCAAGCAAGTGCGGCAGGAGACGGAAACGGTGGAGCAGCGGGTTCCACAGAGGGCGGAGGGGCCGACGCCGGACGAGGCAGGGGTCGGGGATCGCGGCGCGGTCGCAATAGAAGAGGTATCTTCAATATTGTATGTCGGTTTCGTTTGTTATTCTTATGTACAGTATCTCAAAGAGACATGTGCATCAGTCAGATATACCGAACGCGTAGGTCGGAGGCGTGGCGGTGCTAATGGCGGCGAGGGTGAAGGCGGCAACGAAGGCGGGGTCACCAATGCAGAGGCGGACGGTGGACGTCGCCGCCCTACCCCGCAAGCAGGTCTACCTTGTGTATTCTAATAATGGCGCGTACCATCATGACGGCAGGTGGAGAGGGAAGAGGTGGCAATGCGGGGGAGGGTCAACAGAAAGAAGGTCAAGGCAGGGGAGGGCGCCGTGGCCCTCGACGGGGTAGTCGTCGCGGACGTCGCGGAGGACGAGGTCAGCAATCACACGAACATGATTTTCCGTCGGGGGCTGTTAATAGTCGCACTGTTCTTTAGGTGGTCAAGGAGATGGAAACACGGCCACTGCGGTGGCAGACTCCACAAGTGGTGGAGGGAGCACCGGTCCCTTTGTTTTCAACTAGATCAAAAGTATCTGTAATGTGTTTTTGCTTTAGATGCTTGACTGAAGCGTTTCGTTTAAGGGTCTTGATTTCGTTTCGAACAGCGTTCCGGGTGCACGGCAATGTGAACGGACTGCGCTTCGACCTATGGCTCAGCAAGAATATCGATGTAATATAGATATCAGATATAAAATAAATTTTCAGTTTCGTATTTGATCAAGCTATTTTTGCGTTCCCATGTTTCCAGATCAAAGATCAAGCAGCGTGTTCATGTTGTGTGAGTGCTGTGTGTGTGGGGGGGGGGGGGGCGGGGGGAGGGGTTGCTGACGAGATCGTTTTCTTTGTAGTGGTCACGGCATGACACCGATATTGGATAATATTATTGAAGTGATGAAGTATATGTATGCCATGCTAAAATATCCCACCGCATTTCCCTACCTCCCACCCACCTCAAGCCTCATGTCACCTAGGAAAACTACGTCAAAACGTGCGAAAACTATATCGGAAACTTCTCAAAATCGTAGGAGGGCAAAATCCTTGTGACAGCCCTAGGTCTCGAAAAGCCAAAAACTCAGATTTTTCAGGTTAAGAATTGAAAAGGTGAGGCTAAATTTCTTGTAATTTTCGAGGTTTTTCAGCATGCTTTGACTTGCACATTTTCCACGAGGGTTGCCAATTTGGCAATTTTGGTCTGTGTAACGGGGGTTTATTATAGATGAATGAATATTCCCTAGACCTTCGTCCTGTCCTTTCGGGGGGGGGGGGGGGATGTAAGTCAAAGATGCAAAATCTGAGAATCATAGGCCCCCAGGTGGGGAAAGTTTCCATGCATGCACTAATAGGTCTCTCGGAAGGCTAAATACCACCAAATTTGGAAGTTTGAAGGCACATTTTGAAAAAATATTGCTAATACGTTTTGCGATTTTGTGTGTGTGTGTCTGGGGAGGGGGGGCGGGGGGGTGGGGGCGAGTTGGTCTTGGAAGATCAATTTGAATCATCAAGTTAATTAGATAAGTACTCTGGCATCCACATATGTAGATCACGTGTATCAACGCTTTTTTTTCCGGTTATGAACCCGCATTTGTAGATTTTGATGTATAGTTGTATTACCGGTAATAAATGATTTTGTTTGAAATGAGCCTGCCAGAACACTTACACTGAGTAGGAAGTTGACTAGGTGATGAGATTAATATAACAAGTATTTACGTTAAGGTTTTTTCAAAAATAATACGTTAAGAAATATTACGTCCAAAAGTTTGAAATCAGATCAGTGTTCCGAAAAATTATAAAAAATCAAGTCCGGTTACTACCATGGTAACTTGATCACTGCGCCGCTATCAGAAACGATTGGAAACAGTGGCAGTGAAACTTGACTAGTATCAGACTGAGCAGCTTAACGACCGGCTAAAACCTTTACCGTTGATAAGACACTCTTTTTGACCGGTTCATTAGATACTCCTCTGCACGACGTTTCGACTTCACTAACTAGTTTTCGATTTCGTTCAGAAATGATTTTAAACGATCAGTTCAAAGTTCTTTTTAGCTATTGCCATTTTTCCTGTTCGTATTACCTTTTCCCCCGATTTCCCCGTGAAAACACGTTTTACTGTAAATTTGTGAACAAGGACGGAAAAATACAATATCTAACTGTCTTCCGTTGCCACGGCCCGGTCATTTTCGCCTTGCTTGAGGCTTCCCAAATCAATTTGGGACTCGAATTTTCAAGCGTCCAACGACTCCCGACACTATCCGTTTGATGACTGTTAACTTGAAGACTCTCGACACTATCAGTTTGAGAACTGGAGACCTCACAATTTACTTTCTACACTTGATCGTACGTTGCACCCAAGCCTGCAATAAGTTCGAAATTATATAAATAAACAGTGGCATATGTAGGTTCTAGTGGTCGTTAGAGCCCATCAACTTCAAAGCAAGTAAACTAATTCAATATTCAAGATTTTGAAGTGCTGTTTGCACAGAATTCAATGTTTTTATTTGGAATAGGTAGCCGGAGGTATAGTAGTTTTTCATTGTATTGAAAGTATTGCTGTGTTCTAGAGTATGTTCTGAATTTTGACAAACTAATTTTCGACCTATGTTTTCCTAATTTTTTTTTGTACCGTACTTCTCTGCAAAAACCCTTAGGCAGGACTACTCAACATAACATGTGAATTCATTTGTGCACTTGTGTGTAAAAATGAGTGCAGAGTGCATCATGCAAACAGCATTTTTCAGTTAAAAACACCATACTTACTATGTCCTGAGAAGTGAAAATTGCGGTCGAAAATAAGGGTGAAAAATAGTTAGCTACCCCTTTTTTCTAAAACAAACACTTGTGTCATGCTTGCTTTTGCTTGAAACGATGTGGTTTGAACATTTACTTTCTTTGAAGTACTTGACCTCCTACATGATTTTGGTGGCGCCGGCCCGTGAATTTCTGTGGCAATATTTGACAAGACCATGCCAATTACCGGAGAGGAAACCAGAAAAATTTCCAAAAAATATTTGAACAGACAGGCCTATCGACATACGTAGCCTTTGAAGTGAAGGCCTCACTGATTTTTTTTTTTATTTGACTGTTTTTGCGGGGTCGAGATTGGTAAAAGTCATGGCTAGAGAGGGTTTTGTGTTTTTTTTTGTGTGTGTTTCTCATGCATACTTTCACGTCCCGTGGCCTTGCACAGTCTTTCCAAACGTTGTGCACATGCTGTCTGCAAAATGGTGTGTTGTAACCTTATCTGTAGCATGTGTTGTTCTTTCTTCCCTGAAGCCCTTTTTTGCACCTATCTTGTATCACTCCTATATGTGTTGTGTGTGCTTTTCTGGGAATGTAATGTGCTGAATCTATTCACAATCACATGGTCTTTGTTTTGCATATGTTCAACTACTGCTCCTTTCTTTGTAACCCTGCTGTTGGTGATCTATTCTGGGCTGCAGACAGGCTAAAAAAATCATGGGTGAAATCTTTAGAGATTTTCAATTTTTTCTGTATTTTCTGTACAAAATGCTTTTATTAAATAGTCTCTTTGATTTCCTTCACTTTCTGTACTTGTGCCGGCCTTGTATTTAAATCAAACAATTTCTGAGTGAGGGCCTTATGCCCTATTTTTGCTGATTTTGGCCGGTTTGTTTGCAGGCTTAAGGTTACCTTTTTGTAAAAAAACTTTGTACATTTAATTATAAGCATACATAGAAAGATATTATATAAAAATTTATTGAAGAGCATACAGGGAACATATGAAAACTGACTCTGATTTTTGGTCATCACAAGCACCATTTTTGAGGTGGCAAGGTGGCCAGTTTTTTCCGGTGGGGGGTGTGCAAATTAGTTGGGAAAAAGCGGTGGGCGACGGGAAATCGATTGGTTTGAAATCAGTTTTTACTATTTTTCAATGATTCTTTCATTAAATTAAATGTTTTTACTTATAGTTTTGAAATGTACAATTTTCATATGATAAAGTTTAACGGATCTATGTTTATTATGCTAACGACCACTCGCCCATAGGAGAACTTACATCTGGAAGTGACCTCTCTACTATTTACTTGTATTTCACCTGCTCACTCAGAGTCAGGACTCAAAGCAGCCATGGTGTTCTTATTAAGAGTTCGTTGTATCTGCCTACTTGAAGAGTTGTATACAAACTCACAATTCGGATTTTTTTTCCATTCAAGAGAAAACTACACACACAGAGTTGGTGTGTTCTGTGCATAGATCGATTTGGAAAGACCCTCTCTTTCAGGAGTGGCTATACAGCAACGTATTAGGACAGTGGTAACCAAAAACACATATGTCTCGACAGACCGTTCATCTGCCGTTGCATTTTTTTGTCCCTCCTCTGCCCTTATATACACTATGCAGTCAACCAACACAGTATGTGTTTGGTTTTGTCGTTTTAGGGTCACCCCCTACCTACAGAGTGGAGAACACTTCCTCCACTGCACCTCGCCTTCTTCAGCTACTGCTCTGCGTTCTGGCTTACTCCTGGTACGTCTACATGTGGAACCAGTCGCGACACGACGACCCAGCATCAAAATACAACGAGCACAAACGACGTTGCCTGGACTTACATCCCATTTTGGGCTCCCGTACAGACATTCTACATACAGGCAAGAAGTTTCAGGAGGAAGTCAAGGCTGGCAAGACTTCTCGCCTCCATACTAACCTTTCACGTATACAAACCGTGCAATTTATTTACGATTTACTGACCAGCTACGTTGACGATGCACGAGACATTGTTCGGGAAATTCATAAGGATAAGGCTACCTGGCTGCTGCAGGTCCCCATTGCCCCTTAAGCCAGCCTAGACCTCCTTTGTAACCCAGAGGACAGACGCTGAGGTCTACGCCCAGTACCTGGGACCTACTGGATCGTTGGCAGCCGCAGAGAAGCTCTGGCACGACATTGGCCACGTCATCCCCGTAGAAGCTTTTCACAACTACTACCCAGTCACCGCTCCCACTGTCGGATTGACCGGGAAAAGTTTTTGGTACTCGGATTCCAGGGGGCAGTCTGCGAGTCCCTTGTAATCGGTGAACGCATAGGTCTGCTGGGGGCGCCATCCGCTGGTACGGACGTAATGAAGGGCCATAGCCATCCCTCCGACTTCTTGATGTGCGCTGGTGGTCGGGTTGGCATGGGATCCATATATGGCGATAATGGCTTCTTGGTGAATCAGGATGGCCCCGAACCCTCCCGCATTGCCCAAGTTTGGGAAGCTAGACCCATCTACGTGTATTATCGCCGTGGTACTCCTGTCTATGGCATCCCGTATGGTTCCGGGGTGATCCCGTGCCGGTGGGTCTGCCTGGACCTTGGGAATTAGGGTGTCGATATGGTGTTTGTCCCTAAGATTCCGGGGGAGTTTGTGCAATAGAAGTGCTACCGCACCGGTGGGGATTATTTGAAACACGGTCCTGGGGTCTCTGGGCGTTCTCTGCCATATTTGTGTACAGAGGTAGGCGTTTCTCCCTTCTGTCCCGCCACCCAGTTCCCAGAGGATATGGACTATGCACATCGGGTCGGGTGCTGGGTACAGGGACCATGTTCTCCTTGGTGGTCGTGGTTTGGGTACTCGGGCTGTACCGTACTGGTCCCAGTGGCGGTGGTGGTATGTTAGGTTGTGGAGGATTTGGGGGTCCCTTCCCGCGTCGGTGACTTGTTGTGTTGTGTATTCGATGATCGCATTGGTCCACTGGGGCTGGTCAATGTGGCGTAGGTGCTCATCCCAGGAATCCCTTATGCTCGTTCCCCAGGCCTGGGTGAGGTCCTGTTCCGTGACAACGGGGACGATGAGAGGGTATGGGTCCTCGGCTGGTGTGGGGATTTGATGGTGGGGCATAGGGGTTTCTTGGGAGGTAGGGGCGTCGAGCGCACCTAGCAGAATATCCTGTCGACTATGTTGCTCCGATGTGTCGGGGGTCAGTATTGCAGCCTGGGGTCCTAGGGCGGCCACCAGCAGTTGGTGAGCCTCCCTGGGGGTGTGGAGACGCGCCCTGAATAGTTCGGCGTAATGGGCAGTAGTGTCCTGGTGACTGGGGTGGAGGCGAGGTTTGGCTTGTTTTGCTTTGCGGTATAATAGGCACCGGTCTGCATCCCATTCAGCATTCTGGGTGGAGTGGTCCGGCATTGCCCGTAGTCTCGCGTCCATTTGACTGCGTTGATGGGTGCGGTTTAGTTGATCCCGTGCCCGGGCAATGGTGTTCGTGGCTTCTTTAAGATCCTCTTCCTGCTCCCGGGTTAGTGGTTGTATGATTTCCTTTTCTCGATGTGACCATAGCCTCATGATTGCCCTAGTCCCTGATTGGATGTCCAGGGTTCTGGCTAGTTGTTCCCATCGTTTCCACGTAAGGATTGGGTTTGGTGGTAGGTCACCTTTTGTTAGGAATCCGTGGATTTCCGTGAGGGTTTGTTGAAAGACCAGTCTTGTGGCGGGAATCTGTGTGGGTCGGCGTCGCTGGTCGCGCTGAGGTGGTGTGGTTGTGGGTTGAAGGGGTGATGTTTGGTCTCCTTGTTGTGGTGGGTGTGTGTCAGATGCAGCGGCGCGCGCTGCGGCGACTGCTCTGGTCATCAGCGCCTGTGGGCCTTGTTGGGTTGCTATGCTTGCTTGGACGCTGGTCTCGAATTTTTCCCGTTGGAGGGGCGTCCATTTCGAGGGTTTGTCTCGTGGCTCGTTCAATCTCTCGGGGTGATTATCCTGCCGGGGTTCCTGGAGCATGTCTAGTGTTCTCTTTGTTCTCCAGTTCGGTCGGGTGGGTCGGGATGTTTTAGTAGGAATGGGTTCGTCTGGATCCCCTGGTCGGTATTGCTGTTCTAAACTCATGCGGGCATTATTGAGTCTACCGCTTATCCAGTCCCCAAGGTTTGTTAGACCGTGGCGACAAAGGATGCCGGACCGAATCTTACTGTTCTCCTTTTCAATTGCATCGTAGTCTACGGGCGTGGGGGTCGTGCTATCCGAGGTGGGTTGACGAGTCGCATTGAAGTACGTTTTGTCCATTTGGAGTAACCGTGCCGCGACTTCGGCCCATTTCACGGGGGAGATTATAAGATCCTGTTTGTTGGGGTGTATGTCCGTGATCGCCTCTGGGGCGTCAGTAGCCTCCAGTTCTAGGACCCCATCTTGGGCTCCGATATCTAAATAGATCCACGTAAAGCGCGGGGGGTCTTTGCGTGGTTTTAGGAGTTGTTTGAGTGTGTTGTGGCGGATAACTGGTAGGAGGACCCGTTGGGGGTTCAGCCACGGTGCTCTTGATGGCGGAAAGTAGCTCTTGTCCGGGTGGTATCGTCGATCATGTCGGAGGAGTATATTACACTCTACTGGTTGGCAGTTGATAAGGATAGAGTGTGGTTTTCTGTGTCGAATGTGTCCTATAACCTCGTGCAGTTTCAGCGTGTACCAGCATGGGATGAGGCATACGTGGTCTTGGAACAGGATGGTTTCCATGATGTGGCATGGACATGGCTTTGTCTGTCCCGGGTGGGAATCCAGGGAGGGGATGATTATCTTGGTACCCATGGCTGCGGTTAAGAGCAGCATTTCTAAGACCCACTGTGCCGCTGAGGGGGGCATCTGAGTGTGGTATGTGCTCCATGGTGGGGATTTGGGGTCTGGGACGGTGATGGGGAGTTTCGGATTGGGGAGGACTTTCGGCCCCTGTGGGGTGGGATCTATTTTGGCGGCTATGCATGCAAGGCCTAGTTGGCGTTGGGTCCCGGTTAATATCGGGGAGGCAAGGCGGCCTGTGAGGGGTCGTGTTACCCATGAGGGTGGTGGTTTCGGTAGGTCGGGACATTTGGAGAGGTATTTGCGCAGGACGTGGGAATTGGAAGGTATGTGCCCGTGCTTGTACAGTGAAGATGTTTGTGTCCATGGGAGGCCGGCCGGTGCATTAAGGCGGGTTTCCATATGGACTGCCTGGTTCAGAAGAGAAAGTGCGTGTTGTGAGATCACGTGTTTGCTTCTTTGTTCTTCCTCATTGCGGACCCTGTCTGTTAGCTTACGTAGTTTCTTGATCTTCAGCGAGGCGGTGGTGCCAGTGTTTGGGATCTCTTTTACGTATTGGGTGGGCGTCGCAGAGGTCTTGATGTGGTAGTGGGTCGGTTGGGTTGGCAGCGGCGATGGGGGGCTGAGGCGCCATGGTGGGTTTGGATGGCTTAATCTGATTGTATACCAGTACTGTTCCATGTTTTCCTATGAATCCCCATCCCTGTTTAGGAGGGAGGATAGACAGTTTGGTATCGTCAAGGCATATCCATGTCCCGTCGGGTTGGGGGGTCAGGAATACCAGGTGGGGGAGCTCCTGGTCTGGGGCGCTCCGTCTGCAAATAGCTCCGTCTAGTGTATATCCGTGCTGACCCTTACCTCCCCAGCTATCAGGCTTGACCCAGAGTTTTTCCGGGATCGTCAAGCGAGGCGGGGGCAGATCTTTTATAACCTTGTCGCGCTGTGGTAAGGGATGTTGGCCTGGGTTGGTGTGTGTGATGGCGAACCAAAGGGTCAAGGGTCTGTTCATTAGGGACTGTTCTGTCTCAAGGGTGTGGCTGCAGCGGGAGCACTTGCGGTCGTCCTGGCGTCTGCGCCAATGTTGCAGGAGGGATTCCAGGGAGAGTTGAGATCCTGGGAGGGGCCTGTCCTGGGGAGTATGCAATTCAATGATGGGATCAATGCGTTCGCTGGATGTTGATCCACCGCAAGCGTAGCATTGGCTGCTGGAGGTGATTTGACATTGCCATTTTGAGATTATGTTGCTCCCATCCTGGTCTTCGATCATTCGAAGGAGAGCGTGGATACCTTTTATGGCCTTGTGGATGGTTCCTGGATGGCCTGGTTTGAAGGTGGGGTGCAGGTGTGACAGGGCTGTTGCATCCCCAAGCCACGGTACTCTTAGGGGGGCCCAGGTGCCCATCCCTCTCTTGGGGGTCAGGGTTGTCAGAGTATTACTGATGAGATGGAGGGTGTGTTGAGGTGAGCCCGATTGAGGCAGTCTCTGTTGCCGCGTCCATGCTTGTACAGTTTGTGGTAAGTCCCGTGTTGATGCTAATGCTTGCATGGTGGTAATGATCCAGCACATGGTTCCAGGGTTATGGATTCCTCGGCGGTTGCACGTGTTCCCTGTGGGGAGTGGCTCCTTGGACGGCTGGGTAGTGGCAGTGGACTTTCTCTTTCCCCCTACCTGCGTGTGGATATCGACATGGGGTTCCCGGGGCGGCTGTTGGCGTTTAGGCCCAAGGGGCTTTCCTCCCTTCCCTGGGGGTTGTCGATGGGAAGGCGTGGGCAACCTCATGGTCCGCTGGGGCTCATGGTCTCTGGCTGATGGAGTAAACTCACTGCTAATGTGTATCTTCCGCCGCCGGACTGTGACGATTCGCGGAGGCGGATGAAGTGTCGCTTGGAGCACTTCTGCGTTTTGGTCTTTCCCGTCGCGTTTTGGTGAGCCTTCATCTCCTTCTGCCGTTGAGTCTGTCTCGTCCTGGGCTCCTAAGGCGGCCTCGGATTGGTTTTCCTCCCCCTCCGATTGGTCCACCCCTTCCGATGCGTCTTGATTTTCCTCCCTTTCCGATTCGGATTGGTTGTCATCACCTTATATGCTAAACAAACTCGTATTAATATAATTTCATGCATACTTCAAGTAGGCAGTGAGCGTGTATAACGAATACAAGTGAGCGGCAAGTAGTCTGAGTGTCACAGTGACTATTGTAAAACACGGTCACTCACTCTGAAATATAAGCTTCCGCACCGGTTTTATGCTTCAAAAACATTATAAATATGCTGAAAAAGTAGTACTAATATAATTTCATGCATACTTCAAGTAGGCAGTGAGTATCATACCGTATAACGAATACAAGTGAGTGGCAAGAAGTCTGAGTGTCACAGTGACTAGTGTAAAATACGGTCACTCACTCTGAAATATAAGCTTCCGCACCGGTTTTATGCTTCAAAAACATTATAAATATGCTAAACAAACTCGTATTAATATAATTTCATGCATACTTCAAGTAGGCAGTGAGTATGTATAACGATTACAAGTGAGTGGCAAGTAGTCTGAGTGTCACAGTGACTAGTGTAAAACTTGGTCACTCACACTGAACTCTAAGCTTCCGCACCGGTTTTATGCTTCAAAAACATTGTAGATATGCTAAACAAACTCGTATTAATATAATTTCATGCATAGTTCAAGTAGTCGGTGTATGTATAACGACTATAAGTGAGTGGCTGCTACCAGTAACCAGCTTGAAAATTTCTAGTCACATTTGAATTTGAATTTGAATTTGAAGTAATATCATTAGAAATTAAGAAATTAAATATAATTACGTTGATTTTGATGTAAAACAACATGAAAACCAAAAGAAAAACCAAGCTCAGGCAAGCCAAAGCCACAATCTAGCCAAGACATAGCTAACGGTCGAAAAACAGTTGTAACGGCTAGAAATTCAATTTTTTAAACTTTTTTGGTTTAAAATAGTTAAAATACATTAAAACCTTTTATTTTCATGCTACTCCCATCAATTTTCAAAACCTTTAGACTTAGCGTGCATGTTAGCGTGCATTATATCCTGTCGAAATGATTTTTGTTTATTTTGCCTAGAAGCTACCGTTGAAACCAAAAAGTGGGTTTTCACAACTTCACCTGTCTGACCTACACATGCCTGTACATTTTCCCCTGGACCTTGCTCCTACATTTTTTTATTGTAATCATGTCTTCCTGACATATACTTACGATAGATACAAAAATATTGAAATAGGGATGTGCCTGCTTCATTCCTGGAGGCAGGTAAGTCCAAGATGTCGGAATGTCAAAAAAGTTTTGATCAGTTTTCTTCTAGGGTTCATGTGTCACGGCATATGTAAATTCAACAAAAGGGAAAAGTGCTTAGTGAGGTGTTTGATTTTTTTGAATTTATTATTTACGCATAGGATTCCTCATATATTTCTTGAAATATTTCACTATGGTGAGCATATGCTTATCTTTAATAGTTTTTGAGAAATCTGTAATTGAAGTTGTGAAAAAAAGCACCATTATGTGTGGGAAAAATTCGGAAAAAGACAGGTCGAGAGCAAGTTTTTTTTCTATATCAATGTTGTTAAAAAATCTGTCTTTGTTTGTTATTTTATTAGCTTTTGAACTATGAAACGTTGTACAATACGTCTTAATAAATAATTTAATCGAATTTCGTAAAATTTTCAACATCTCTGAGAAACACAGTGTCGGCCGGAAAACAGTCCCTCAAAAATTTCAACATCTCTGAGAAACACAGTGTCGGCCGCAAAAAAGTCCCTCAAGGGCAGATGCCATTGAAAAAGCAAACAAAAATTTATTATGAAAAGAATTACTGCTCCTATAGCTCATAAACGAGTTGGGGGGGTTCAACTACACTATAGCTTGAATTCTGGGGAAGGGGAGCTAAAAAACTTGCGGTTAGAAGTTTGGATAGGATACCCGATAGCAAGGGGGTAGATTTTATAAAGTATGCGTCTAGATTGCCGAACTCCACCAGCCTTGGAGACGTAGGCTAGCGCATTTCCTCTTTTCTTTAGTCTTATCATTTGCACTGGTGTGCTTACAGCGCTTTAGTTTGTAGTGTAGCTATGTAGCCGAACTCCACTGGAAACGTAGGGTAGCTCACTTGCGCCTGCTTATTTACATCATTGATATAATTGTTAGTTGCGGATTATGGTAGGACACTGACTCGTAAGGGAATCTAATTAAGGGGGAGCATTGGACATTTAATTAGACACTTTCTCCTCAGTTATGTCACTTATTACTCAATCATCCGTTAGTAGTAGTCGTTACTGTTAGTAGTATTATTAATTGTTAATACAGTCAATTGTAGTACTTATCCTGGTACTGGTGGCACCAGCTTTTTACCATTACCCTTTTTATCCATATCAGTGCGTTACGTGGGTTAATTTCTGGAAGGTACATCTTTTGTGTGACGTCGGCAGTTAAACTGGCGGGAATTGTTTCAGTATTGTTAAATTCTTCTTGTCAGGATGAAGGCAAACATTGCAATTGGAAGCCATCCTCGGCCGCCACGGGGAAGCAGCCACGGGCTTTCCACATGACGACGCGCGCGGCGTCTCAGGAGTCACGACGTCTACTCCGCATTTCCACAGCCCCGACCGTTGTCTGCGGAAATATATACGTACGCAAATCATTGCGCCCGTCCCCGGAAGAAGACACCATCGGTAAGACTACATGCGTTCTAGACTCGGCCTGCAACTGCAAGGGCATAGCCCTCCTCGACTGGGTAACACACCAGGGACTTGAGATCGTGTCGCTCCCAACCGTCGACGCACGCTCATCTGTGGGTGTTGATGCTACTCTTACTGAAGGCATTGAACTTTTCGTCTCGGCCACGCCGACGTCTCCGCTTCATGCCATCACGATTTATATCTCGAGCCACCTTCCCGAAGGTATGAACCTGCTTCTTGCCAACGACGTCTCGGCCAAGCTCAACCTCTCCATTGACGACGCGCAAGCGATTCGGCCCACGGACTACATGCCCCTGAAGCCGCCTTCCAAGCAAATCGTCTACGAGACGGAGTTCCATCTCTTCGAGACGCCACTTCAGGTCGGTGGTTTACAACTTGCGACGGTTAGCTACGACTTCGCCCTACAACGTTGGCGAAAGAGACGTCCTAACCGATAGCCAAATTAAAAAAATCATCGACCACCGTCCCAAACTGCAGCTCCCTCTGAACTCCCACGACCTTCTGTCTACTTCGAGCGCCCACCTCTATGGCCGCCAAGTCAACCTGTTCATGTCTTCAAGTAAAAGAAGACCTTGCGACGGCAACGTTGGATGGCCGGTTCGCAATGAAGAAGAGGATGAAGACGAAGACGAAGAGGCCAGCGAGGAGGTCGAGGAGCAAGACGAAGAAGCAGCTGAGGACGAAGATGAAGAAGGCTACGAGGGCATAGACTCTGTAGAAGAAGAGGAAGAAGAAGTTGAACTGGCAGTCGAAATGCTTGAAAAAGAGAGCGAACAGGACAGCAAGCGCCAAGCCAGCCATCCTACGCCCTCGCAAACTCAACACATCACTCATCGCGCCCGAAGCGGAAATTTGGAATCGAAGAGACCGGGTACTCCATCTTCCAAACGACAGAAACTGGAGGCATCCTCAACTCCGGAAGAGTCTCCATCTCCAGCTGCTGCGACAGCCACGCCTTCCACGAGTGGATCGGTCCAGGGATGGAAAGACACGCCTCCCTCTCAAGGGGGAAATACGCCGAATGCCTCTCAGATTGGAGTTAGCCCTTGGCGTCTATCAGCTTGGAAAAGGGAAGACGCACTGGCACGACAATACCTCGCTCAACTTCGAGGCAAGCCTTCGAAAACGAGACGCTCCTTGAGCTATCGGGCATCACCATCATCTTCATCATCATCATCATCATCATCATCATCAGCGTCATCATCATCGTTAGTGCCGCCCGCTCCGACTTTGACTACGCCATCTACGGCCGCCTCTTTGGCGCTCCCTCAAGCTCAGTCTTCGTCATCTTCGTCGTCATCAGCACTACGAGTGGCGACCGCAGATTGTATGCCGGCAAGACCAATAAGCGATGGCCTTGCTCGTGACCTCAAACAGGATCAGGGATCACCAGTTCCTCGATTGCCGCTCCAGACCGAAGCACGTGCTCCGGTCCCGGATCCCGAACCCGAGGTAGCCGAGCCATCCCCCATAGGAAGTGTTCGGCCCATTGATAAGAATCCGACTACGGAGCGTCACTACTGGTGGTAGGCCGTCCCGGCTTGCACATGTGTCCCCCCATGTCGGACGCGGCCCTCTACACGAATACCCGAGCCGCAGACTCGCGGGATTCGAAGCACCGCCAATGCCACCAAACGCCCGTCGCGCAATCGGAGACCCCTTTCAACTTCGACGAGCTGAAGTCCTGACTCCAGTCCCCACTTTGCGCGCGGTGTCTCAGAACCCAGCAGACGTACAAGGAGGTCCGACCGGTACCAAACGTATGGATACCTCCAAGCCTTATCCCCGAACGCAAAGAAGAGGAAAAGGCCTCTGCTTCGGACGAGGACTTATGGATCGTCAAGGAAGTATACGCGAACTACTTCCCGACCATGGGATCCGTTTGCTTCGTGGGCACATACCCCAGTTGTCCACACCTCGGTTATTGGGTCCCGGAACAAATGATCACTAGCCAAGGCGAGTATGGCCCGACAACATCACTCCAGTAAGCGGCGGTTGGGACTACCCTCGAGTGGAACGATCGTTGCTGCGCACGGCAGAAAACGCCCGTGGGACCTACCAAATCCCACCAGCAGAAAATGACATCCACTGGAGATGTGCGGAGCAGATGGTCTTCCCGTATACAGACCACTACAAATTTATCGCCAACCCGCTCCTGGCGCGAACTTTCCTCCCATGGACTGCAGCACCGAACCAGGCTTCGAGCTCATCCTCGAGTTCGTCTATGAGCGCCTCGTCAAGCTCGACAGCAAGCTCATTGTCAAGCTCATCATCGAGCACAACTTCGAGCACAACTTCGAGCACAACTTCGAGCACAACTTCAAGTTCGTCCTCGAGCTCGACATCGAGCTCGTCGTCCACTATGGCGCCTCCACGCACCCGGGAGAGTCAGATCTACATACGTACGGACCCTCGCCAGATGTATGGGAACACCCCTTGGGGTGGTTCTGATATCGAATTTGGTGATGCCACGTTCGGCCTCAGTCGTGACAAACCTACGCTCCTCATGCAACGCAACTGGCCTCCTCGCAACATACCTCATGAGATGGACCATTCGATATTCTCCGACTTCACGTTGGGAATGGGTCTTATCGACAACGGCGCGATTGCAAGACACGGCGTCGTCAACACGGAAGCCCTCTGCCTAGTCAGAGTTAAACGCTTGCGCCAACGCCTCCTTCAGGAAGAAACAGGTCCAAGACTTACTAACCAAGGAGACCGTGGAAAGATCCTCAACCATCCGAAAGGCGCAAGCACGATGCATGGATTTTTGAAATCCCCTTTGAAGGCCACCATCTTCCACTTTGGCCCGGCACATGGACGAAGTACTGCGCTTCTTGTACGGCCCTCGTTGGCCGCCAAGTGGAGCCTACCGGAAACGTGGACTATTTCCGCACCGGTATGGTGTATCATCCGGAGCGACCTTGGGGATACAAAGCGTCATCGTACTTGGGACTCATTGTAGGTAACACCCCGAGAACAGCACCCCGAGACACCATTATGGACGCGCTTTCCGAAGGTGAGTTGCTTTTCCCGTGGAGTTGCATGGAAACCCCGTCTACAGGCCAATACACTATGGCTCCGGGATTTCGCACTGCATTATAGCAATGCTACTCGTTTAAGCTACCAACACGAGAACGCTGTTTCGCACTTCAGCACTACTTCCACCGACTCCCTTGCATTGATCCCACATGGCTGAATATCACTGCGACGGACTCTTACTACGACATCCAAAATGTATTAGTGCGCGAACGCAGCTACCTCTGCACGGTCGACCTCCCGCGGAACTATTTCAACCATAGCTCCCTGTCCATCTACTACATGAATGGGCGTGACGAAGAATTCTTCGACAATATCCTCCAACACAATTGGCATGGATTAACGCGAGGAACATCAGTCAAGAAAGGCACATGGTCACTAGGAGGCCGAAACAGCACTAACATTACCAACTACCTTCAACAGTGCCCAAACTGGATCATTCCACAGAATCCAGACGCCTCCCACATAAAATGGCCCGCTACATTTTACTGGAAGCGATACGACAACATGGAGTGGATTATAGCTCAAATCGCTATTTATCTTATCGCCAGCCAGACCGGCAAACGCTTCAGCCGCGAAATCCACGTAGTCCACCATCCTCCGGGCACCTGCCCCTGCGACTATGACATGGTCAACCCGTACTCGCGAGAAAAACGTTTGAAAGGTTATCCTTCTGGCGTCCCATGCCTTCGCAGACGGATGAACTACCACCCCAATCCCCACATCCGGAGATGGGACCCGGGGAACGCAGAATCGGCACTACCGGTGGATCAACATACAAACACGGGCCGCTGGATCAATCTGAAGGCAGCCGAGACTACAGAACGCCTCCGCAAGTTCTATTGCGAAATGAAGATGTCTCAGTCGGACCTTCAAGCCGAGGCACTTCTAAATCTGCCCCCCCCCCCCCCCCCCCCGATCCACACGCTGAGTCCACTGGAAACACGCGGACACTACCGCATCGGCTTCCCCCAGCCCCCAGGGGATGTTCATCGACCCTGGATTCGACGTGTGCATGATCCCGGATGGACAGTCCGGACTACCGGGATCCAGCAGATTCCCGATCGACGTCGAAATGCTCGACGACGCGGTATTCGCCCCAACTTCCGGCGCCAGCTCTAATAGTTCGAGCTCTAGTAGTTCGAGCTCTAGTTCGGGCCCCACGCCTACCAACACTTCGGGATCAGTCCCCGCTCTGACACCCGCTACACAGAATACTGCAAGCACGCAGCCTGCACCTACTCCACCTAAAGTCTCAAAGACAGCCTGTAACACCAGACCGCCGACTCCGTACCGGAGAAAAGACGACGACGACGACGACGAGTCAAAACCTGACTCGCCCAACCCGGCAAGTAGCCAACCACCTGCGGCCACATCTTCATCGTCATCGTCTTCTTCGACTGCGGCGACATCACCGTCATCCCACGCCATGCACCTACGTTCCCGGCCAAGACAACAAGCGGAATGGCTCGAAACGAAATACGCCCCTCTCGAACTAGCCCCTCAGCCTATCTACCCAGTTATGTTCGTCTTGCTGCCATCAATCCCGACCTACGAACGGACATGCGCCTTAAGATTTTGAAGCAGCTCAACTTTACGCGCACATGGACTGGATTTGCTCCGTCTCCTCTGGCGGACTCAACGCGGCTACAGCCTACCTTACAGACAAGCTAGACCCGGATCAGCAACGCTACCTCTGGTACAACTTGGCCCATTGGATCGATGTCGGACAACGATCGGGTAAGCCTTTTCTCCAATGTGAGCCAGACTTCGACGCCGGTACCCGACAAGATCTTCCTGATGGCCTCTTTGCCTTCCGCGCGTCACGTAAAGCATGCCTTACGCCCCATTTACCATGATGTATTTGCACAGCTAAACACTGCGCAGGTAGTAAGCCCTCCGATCTACCTACACAGCCATCATTTTGGCTTTCCGCTATCAACCCCAGCCTCGTGGATTCTCATTTCTGAGAGACTTTGCCGCGACTTTCTAGACAAACAGGCCGCCAAACTTACCGCGCCGCCTGCGCCCAAATACGCACCTGAAGTCGTCAACTCCGGCCTCACTGCAGAACAACAACGACTTCTATGGGCCCTCCTCGGAGAATTCGACGATGTCTTCCAAGAAAAAGCAGGTGTCTTCAATCACACTGTTGTATCGCTCATCCTCAAACCGGGAGCTAAATCAATTGCGGTGCAATGCCCAAATTGGACTCCAGCGGTATACCAATACCTCAAAGGTTGGGCGATGGACGTTCTTTCAGCCGGCCTCTGGTCCATGGCCTCCGCAAATTGTGCCTGGGCTAGTCGAGCCTGCCCCGTAGGAAAGTTTGAAGACTTAGCAAAGGAGGTCATCCGCGACATACGCAACGTCTACGACTACCGCGGTGCCAACGACAACCTCCACCTCCTGTGCCAGGTTTACCCAACCCAGATCAGTACCGCGAACGCTTCGCGGGCTGGCACTATCTCAGCTCTATCGACATGGTCGACGGCTTCACGCATCTGAGACTCAATCCAGATGACGGTAGCCGCGATATTCTCGCTGTTTGGACACCCTTAGGACTCCTAGTTCCTAATTTTATGCCTCGAGGTGTTCACCGCGCCCCGGGAGACTTTCAACGCGCTATGGATAAGTCCTTCAACCATCTGGACTTTTGGGATAAATCCGCTTCGGCCTACCTCGACGACGTCACAGACGGCTCCAACGACTTCGATACCCATCTTCGCGAGCTTCGATGCATCTTTCAAGCCATGCGAGGCTCCGGCCTCCACGGTTCAGCCCGGAAACTACGCTTAGGCTATCGTGAGCTCAACATTCTGGGCAAACGCTGCAGCAAGAAAGGTATCGCCGCAGATTCTTCCAAGGTCGACGCTATTCTAAAGCTGGCCGACCCATCCAACGTTTCTGAAGTCCGATCAGTCTTAGGTAGGACCAACTTCATCCAAGCCCATATCCCTGACTATTCCCGATTAGTGGCACCTCTGACCAATCTTCTCAAATCCACTCACGCTCGGCTCTCCGGTACCCCTTACCTGACCCGAGATGAGCGGAAATGCATGAAGAAGCTCCGCCGTGTCCTCACCTCGCTCCCCATTCTGGTGAAGTATGAGCCATCGCAACGACTCTACCTCCGGACGGACGCAAGCCAGATCGGCATTGGCGGCGCACTTCATAATGGCCCAGAGCGCAACGCTCCGGTCACCCAGTACTTCTCCCAGAAGCTTACAGACACGCAAACACGATGGGCGACCTACGTTCGTGAAGCCTACGGCATCATCTACGGTATTCAACAGTGCCGCTACTACATCGATGCCAGCGACCACGAACTCACCATCGTCATAGATCACCGTCCCCTTTTGTGGCTATGGCACGCTCGCAGCCCCATGGTCGTCAACTGGGCTTTGGAGCACCTTCAGACGATTCGATTCAAAGTCGAATACCTACCAGGTAAGCAAAACCAATTCCCCGACGGTCTCTCACGTGTCCCTTGCATCGCCCCCGGCCAGCCCACTCTGATTGGCGAAGCCGAGGCGAATCTCCAGCTCTTATCCACCATTCCGGCACCCCGAGCAGGCTCTACCCTTTGGTTAGCAGTTGAAGGCACGCACGCGGCCCTGGATACCCGTCTCAAGTCCTTATCTTGCCGGATCCTCCGCGGCGGCCCCACTCTACGTAGCATTCAAGCCCCATGGGACCTGGCCATTGTCATTCCCTCTGCTGAACGCTCCTCGATGGTTTCCGCGATATCTTTGCTCTCCGCAAGCCCTTCGCTCTGCTCATGCCTCAAGACTTGGTGCATTGCGTCCCCGATGAAACTCTTCTACAGACGATTGTCGAGCAATGCCGCAAGAGTTTATTCCTTGACGACAACCTTGTCTGGCTCGTACATGGACTTGGAATGGAGCAACACTATATCTATCCTCTCGTTGCTACATCGCATGCACAGCGCGTTACACGCCAGCAAATCATCAACGCACAACGACAGGACAGCTTCACGGCCCCTCTTTGGACCGAAGACGTCATCTCTGTCTCCGCCGGCTCAGCCGAACTGATCCTTCGACAAGGTATCGCAGTCACCGTTGACCCCGATCAATCTTCAGTCAAGGTTTATGTCCCAGAAGAGCTACGCCGTCCCCTCATCAATTATGCCCACCTCATGCAGAACCACGCCAAAGCGCCGACACTCGTCCCCTTTATTAAGGAGCGCTACATTTGGTTCCGTACAGACGGTACGGATATCATGCATCATGGCGTCCTCACCGCCCTCCGTGACTGCCATTTTTGCCAACTAGTCCACGCCCGCCTGACCCTTAACCACGGCCGATATTCATCGCTCACATGGACGCATCAAGGACAGGGCATCGGCCTCGACCACGTTCACATCGGCATCCCCGGCTTCACCTTTCAGTACATACTGACCATCGTCGATCTTTTCTCGGGATTTCTCCAATTTATCCCATGCGTCTCCACATCCGCGGAAGAAACAGTGGAACTCATCCTCAACCGATGGGCCTACATCTTTGGTTTTCCGGAGTCGATCTTCTCCGATTATTATAGTTCTTTCGTTGGCAAATTGGCCAAACGACTTTGCAGCGTAGCCGGCCTCGAATGGCTCACCACCGCGCCCTACTCGCATCATCAACTCGGCTACGTTGAATGTCGCCACAAAGCTATCCGCACGGCTATCCAGTCTCTCCCTAAGGCAGAAAAGACCAACTGGCCCAGCATCATCCCCTCTCTCTCCTTCGCTCAGAACACATACGTTTCTACAGCAACCGGCGCCACTGCCTTTGAAGGAATGCTCGCCCGCAAGCCCCGCTGCACGTTGGACTTCTTCGACTCACCGGAAATTGTTAATGCCCGCGCTACCGCTTCCAGCACCGCCCTCGATGCATCACCGACACTGTCAATACAGTCGGCCGAACAGATCGCACTGTTGAACAGCGCCCGCACCGCTGTCACAACTTATGTCAGCGCGTACACCACCGTTACCCGCGCCCGGTCCGTCACTCAAAAGAACAAAGGCAGCCGCAAGGCTGTCAAGGAATGGAAAGTAAACGACACAGTCTCCTTCTACCGCCCCAAGCCTTCCAAGCAAGGCATTCCAGCCTCCTCCTTTCTTCAGTTCGACTGCCCCTACACCATCGTTGAGCAGGTCAGCTCAAACTGCTTCAAGCTGCGTCATCTCAAGACCAACAAGGTAATATTGAAACGCATCGACCGCTCACATCTCGCTCCGTATACTGCACCCACTGACGGCCTCGCCCCGCTCAACACGGTCGCAGTAGACGATCACGACGACGACTCAGTCAACTACACTATCGGCGAAGTCGTAGCATTCATCGACCGCGATCAGGTTAAACTTGGCATCGTTTTAGATGAGGACCCAGAGAAGGAGGAAAGCGACCTCGTTCACCAGCTCGGTACGACCTCAGACAAGAACCCTCTCTTCCGTCCCATCTACGAAGACACAAAGGACCAAACAACTATCCAACGCTGGGGTAATCCCTTGGCCCACTGGAAGCCCCTTCTCTTCGACACAACAAACGATCAAGTCGTTCATCGACACATCGAGTGGCGCTCTCATAAGACCAACAAAGACAAAGGCAGACTTCCCGCCAGCGTTCTTAAGAGTCTCAAAGGCCCTCTCATCACCGGCGAATCCTTCCCGCTTCATGTCTTCCAGAAGGGTAAACAAGCTACATCGAAGGAATAGCCGCCTCAACACTCTCAAGTGGGTTTTACCCATCGTACCGGCTTCACCCGCCACAGCCCAGCGCTTTTCCCACTTGGCCCGCCATCGTCCCTAGACAAGCTACGCCACGACCAGAGTATCCCTGTAAGTCCTTGGTCGCCTTTTATGCCTGCAGGTCAACAATCATCCTCATCGAATCTGAACACCTCAGTGATTATATTGGCATGGCATAATTGGTGCATTAAATTTGGTTCATCTCTGCTGTGCGATACATGGCCACCTAGCTTCCTACGGCTCGACGTCAGCTCCCCGATATCAACGCATCGCTACTGCGCCTCAATTGTCTCAGTCCCGCTTCCGCATCCCGATATCCGGCCCCGGCTGATCTCCGTCTACACTGCGCTACACATCGACACTTCTTTTTCATCTTCCTCCTGGGTTTAAAGAGACTCATCTTTCTCTTTTCTCCTACTTTTTTTCTGAGACAAGTCACTGACCAATCGTTAGTCACTCACTCTGTACGCAACTCTACTCATCCGTTAGGTCTGGGGGGGGGGGGGGGGGGGGGAGCTATCAGACTGAGCACTTTAACGACCGGCTTAAACCACTGCCGTTGACATTTTACTTTTTTTGACCGGCTCGTTAGATTCTCTTCTGCGCGAGGAGTCGAACTTACGCCCCCGCCGACCGACCTCGGGACATACTTCTGCTATGATATTGTATTAGCAAATGTAGAAAACTGTGGGATACACTGCAAAAGGAGGAGACAAATAGAAAAGTTAGTTTTTGAATTCAGATCATATCGGATGGTTTTCAAGGGGCTGAATTAGTGAAGCAGGGCCCATAGAGAGTGCCATTATTTACTATGTCTTTTGGTTTTTTGTTTTTCTTCAAGTTTGCTGTTTTTCTTCAGATTTTAGCAAAAACAACACCTTAGGATTCTACTCAGCCAAATACAGACCCTGAATTTTTAATAAGTTTTTTTTTTTTTTGTAATATTAATAATTATTTAGAAATTTACAACAACAAAAAATTATAAATTCGTTTTTGCAAAATTAGGATGTATGGAAACATCAGTGTGTTTCAAAATAGACTTACTAGACTTAATAATTTTGAGAAATTTTGAAATTTCTGTCAAAAATGAACAAACAAAAAAATACATTAGTAGTATAGGGGGCCACTTAAGGATAGATCTTCAGTGCAGTTTCTCTAGAAAAACCACACTAAGAGCCGTTATTTAGTTTTCGTCTACCTGTTTATAACAAATACAGACAGACAAAAGAAAGAAAAACTGCTATCTGTAAATAATTATTATTAAATTACCTTTTTGAAATCTTCTCCAGTATTCTCAGCCTACCACACACACAACAAGTATGGTAGATAAAATTCCTTTACAAACAAGGAGGGCTTTCGCCCAATTTTTTTAAAATTGAATACGTACTAGTTTATACTCCTATACGCAAAAGGAGTTAGTAGTGAAAACTACTATTTCAATTAATTCTCTGTCTTTTGTATCTCTCATATTCTTCAATTACATTATATGTTGTTTTTCCTCCTTCAATCATCTTTCTTGCTCTAATCTCATTATCAACTCCCATTGGTTGATTTTCGGCATTAGCCAATTCTCAAATAATCGTAATTGTTTTTTCTTGTTCAGTTCTTTTCTCTTTTCTTCTCTCTTTACCAAATTTATTTTTTCTTTTCGTTCTGCTTCTTCTTTTTTCTGATTTAGCAATTCTTCAATAGCCAAAAATTTATTTTGTTCTGCTTTTTCTTGCTTCTCCAATTCCAATAATTCTTGTCGTTTTTGCTCCTTTCTACTCTGTATTATATCTATTTTGATTTCGCTACTCGCTTTGTATCTCGTTAGTTCAGCAAGGTTCTTATCTCTTAATTTCTCCAACCACTTATTTGGGGTTTCTCGTTCAACATACTCTTCATCACTCTCGCTTCTTCCATCATCTTTACTCATCGTTGTTCGCACTTTGGCTTGTTAAGGCTACTCTAAAAAAGAAAAGTTGTCCATGTAAAAAAGCCACACGGGGGCTTTTTGACCTGAGCCTCTAGGTGTGCGGTGTTAAAAAATTTTCGCTTTTCCTTTTTATCTGCATTTCAAATTGTCAGCAGAAAATCCAGAAATTCAATCACGTGTTTTTGTCTGTTTCTTTTTTCATTTTTGGACTTTTTCAGAATTCCCAAAGTGTCCAAGTTGAGAAGCCCAAACCCTTGATGTTTTTTTGTGTGTTGTAGGATGTCTGACAACGAGCCTGAAGAGGAGCGAGGCGACGACCCAGAGCGGGAAGAGCCTGAAAATGAGGTAATTTCATTTATGCTTTTTTGTTTTATGTGTATGTGTATGTGTAGCAAACTGAGGAAAAAAAGGCCCCAGACCAAGCAGTGGCGGTAATAATTTTTCTTCCATTCTTTGTTTTGATTGTCTTTCAAATTAGGGAATTACTGATGGTGTCAATAATTTCTCCCTAGAGCAACCTGATTGGAATATGCCTAGGGGCAGTAGAAAAAAGGGAGCGAAAAAAACTGGTAGACCGGAGGGTAGTCGTAATGTGGTTGTCAGAATTGATGAGGTTCAGGTCGTTATAAACAAGGAGGCTGGGGAAGCAAAGTGGTCTTTGGCAGCAAAGCCCAATTCTATTCCTGTCATCGTGTGGGGGTTCCGCTCACCCCCAGCCGAAATTTCTAACTATGTGGTTGTTTTGATGGGCAATGGTGAACCAGATTCCATCACCATGGTTAGGTCTTGGCCGAATGTGGCAGAAATAGTTTCCCATTTTGGCAGGCCTGTCAGAACCATTTACAAGGCATATCAGGTTGCTTGATTAAAAATTAGTGCATTTACCTGTAGATCTAAACTAGTGTTATGTTAACTAAATATAGTTCTACAAGTAAATGTACTCTAAATATGGCATATTTAGTTCATGTTCCTTTGAATTAATGTTTTATTAAATGTCTAACTTTTCAACTTTCTTTTTAATTCTAGCACTACTTCGTATGTTTTCCGGTTTAATGTCAAGTGATTTTAATAAATTAATACTTTTTTTCTCTTTAGTAATTTGCTTATCTTTATCAGCTAACTGCTCTGCCGGTTCTGTTTCTTCCGGTTGCTCATCAACATGGGTCTTTAATAATTCACTTGGTCTTACTAAGTCTTCTTCAGATAGGATAACTTTGAAGCCCTTACGGCCTTTAACCTTAAATATAGTTTTACTGAATTGTTTATCACCTTTAGAAAAAATAGTTCTTTCTAATTCCTTTCTCACTCTCGTTCCCTTAGGGGATTCATTAATTAAAGGATTTCTGTATATTTCCTGTGGGTTTTTTTCAGTCCCTTCACAAACATTAATAGGTACTGCTTTAATTGTTGTATGGTATTATTATAAGCATCAACAACCTCATGAATAATCGGCACCCATTGAAAATTTTCATTAAATTCCCATATTAAATTTAATTCATTCCGTATTGTTCTACTAAATCTGTCTATTATCCCCATTGTTCTGTGATCACCTACTTGAACCGGTCTGTGCACAATATTGTTTTGTCTAAAATATTCAGCTACTTGACCCTTAAACTCACCGCCATTATCTGAAGTAATACTTGTAGGGACTTCTTTTGTAAATATTTTTTTTAATCCTTCCAAAACATAACCTGTAGTTTTATTTTTAATTGGCTCAATCCAACCACGACGGCTATATACATCAATTGCTACTAGTCCGAAATTATAGTTAGCATTACCTTTCTTTGTCGCAACCTTTGACATATCCATTAAGTCAATAAATACTTGGCTTAGTGGTTTAGCCTCGGGGGCAGTTATTGTGTTCCATATCTTAGCTGGCTTTGATTGCTTGTGTATTTCAATTGCTTCTTCAAGGTTTTCTTTCCGCTCTGTCTGCTCAGGAGTTTCTTGTTGCTGACTATGTTTGTAGTCCATGATATATTATCAAAATTTTAAAAACATCTTTGAGACATCATCATAATTTTTTTCTTTCTTACTTGGCTTCTCTGCTTGATTATAAACATTAACAGATATGTTCGACTTCTTACCATTTCCTTTCTTAGATTTATGCTTCGGCTCTTCTTCACTTTCTTCACTTTCGCTTTCGCTATCACCAGGTTCAGGCTCAGGCACAGGCTTTTTACTTACTTTCTTCTTTGCTTCCGCTTTCTTTCTTCTTATTTTCATTTTAGCCATCTTTTCAGCAATGATATCAGTAAAATCACATTCTTCATCGCTCTCACTGCTTTCTTCTGGTGTATCATCTTGGTCTTTTCCATTAATGATATCATTAGCAACACCCATTTCGGCCATGCGGTTTATCTTTTCCTCCATCTCTTCATCATCGCCTACATAAGCCTTTCTACACTTTGCTAATTTCTCTTTTGCTATTTCAATCTTTTGCTGTTTCTTACTTTTAATACTTTTCACAGCTTTACCCCAGTTCTTACGACTTGCTTCGGGAGACTGCATTTATACTAAGATTATTATATTTTAGTATTTTTTAAATAAATAAATAAATAAATAAATAATATATATCAATGTCGCAATATAAATCCTTACTCGGCCTTAATGAGTTGGCTGTTGATAGTCTAAACCAATACCAACATAGTTGGTCTGAATACAGACAGAGTGCCAGAAGATTCCGACCCTATAAATCTTTATTATACTGATGCGCGATTTGACCCACGTCTCGCTTTAAAATCAACGACGGACATCAAAGAAGGAAAAAATTTATACTATACAGAGCAACGAGTGAGGGACAACGACGAAGTCAAAGCCTCAACTCAACACAGAAGCAATACTTCCAATCCGCACCAAACCAGTTTATATAATTTGATAGACACAAACATATTTGCACAAGCGAGCGGACAATACTTAACTTACAACGATGTAGAAGGCAAATGGAAGAATACAGCTCAGATGAGGTTATAACCGCGCCGATAGCAATGAATAGTTATCTAACATATAATTCAATAAACTGGGTAAATAAAACATTTCCGATAAATGTGGATGAATTCGGCAATATTAGTATGGGAAGGAAGAATATAACAGGAGTTAATTTACTAAATACCAAAGATGTTGATGAATGGATATTTGAGCATAATGATAATAATGATAAAGTTTCAGCGAGTGGAAGTATAGATAGCCACAGCGATGTGACAATAACAGGCTTCCCCGCAGATAATCAATTACTCATTTATAGCACGGGGCAATGGAGAAACACCACATCACCCTTTCTTAAATTAAACGGCACTGCTAGTATGACGGGGGCACTAAATATGGGCGGTTTTGCTATTTCAGGGGCTTCTACATATAATGGAATTAATCTCGCAAATCTCGCAGTTGATGGTTCGGTGGTTAAACTAACAGGAGACCAAACCATAGGGGGAATTACATAATAAATGCTAGTGCGGGTATTGATATGACCCACTTGGTGATCAAGTCGTGCTCGCTGATTGCGTCGGTCGGCTGGCCAGCCGGAGAGTTTATGCACCCAGGTCTTCTGGTCTTAGCGCCTCGACCTCCACTCCCCATTGGCGTGCCAGCGCCAAGGCTAGGCTGTAGACCCACATGCACCAGGAGCCGTACCTATTTTTTGCCCGAGACCCGAACAAGTTCTGCATGGGCTCTTCCGTGCTTTGGAAAGGGCCCACAAACTTCCTGCACAAGGCCAGGGCCAGCGTACATATGGCCAAGCGTTGCTTATATTCGATCGGCTGCCATTCGCGATGAACATACAACTCGTACAGCAGCTCGCCCGCCTTTAGCACGCTAGGCGCGGCTTGGTCTAGCAAAACCATCTCTAGCAGCATCGCGTGCATCTTTCTACAACAGTCTTTCTCCAGAGCGGATTCACT
>WBZZ01004190.1:42500-53150 GCA_019918135.1 Paulinella micropora | reverse complement strand
GTTGACCTGATCGATTGCGAACATAGCATTGATCCAATATTGTCCCGACAACCTTACTTAGATATTAAAGCTACTACAGCATTCATTCTTCTAGAGATTAACAAGACACAACTGACAAAAAATAGGCATTCTATTCTCTTGCTTCGGCAGAGACAGACGAGACGGCCACGAAACAGCATCGTTACTGGATCGCTATTTGAGTGAGCGATGGTGTTTCCTGGATACGACCCGCATTAGTACCAGAATGATGATCTCATTAAAGACTCTACAGTCTAATCAAGAACCGATATATTTTAATAACATGAACTGCTACACTGGATTCCATCGATCTCTACTTGTATCTGCATATCGCAAGGTTAGGGCGCACTCAACCCAACTTCGGATATAGTCGTCAGACTTGATCACCTGACATTATATCAAATGATACCGATTTATACAAGGGTATGTCTTCACAAACAATAAATGTATTTATGGAAACCGACGACCGGTTATTACATATATATGGAAATGGCGACATTACATTATTACTCAACCATAAAACATTATACTTGGACATACTGCACAAATATCTTATCGACAGAAGAAAGAGGAAGATTTTAATATAGATACTGAATGTGCTAGAGCATACATATATACGGTTGGTACCGGGGCAAGTATCATTGTTGTTTTATAACGGCTAATTCAGTCGTGGGTTGATGTATCTTCATACATAACTCTAAACAAATCTTAGTCAGAAAAGAAATCAGTTCAAAGCGTATTATGTCGGAAACGAAGTTCCGCCATAAAAAACTGGGAGGGGGTACTGTGGACATCACCCCCCGAATTATCAGGTAAAAAACTTATTTATAGATTTCGTCTGGCCGGACAAGTCTGAAATGCCAATTTGATCCTGGTCTTTTGGTGGCTTTTTGTCTTTGCGTCACTGAGCTAATATAACGAGACATCATTCTCTTTTTTGAGGACTGTGTTTGGTTATATTACCGACTTACTCGTTGGGGATAGTACAGTAGGCTGTTCAGATGCCGGCTGCCGGTTACCGGGTAACAACACTTCTCAGTGCACAGAGACTACAATTACAATTCAATAATTGAAATCATTAACAAATATATATTAATAATCTTTTTTGCGCAGTCACTCCTTTTAATAAAACTCGTCACTCATAGACATAAGTGTATTACAGTAATTTATTGTCTATGTGTCTATGCCTGGATGCCATGTGGCAACAGTAAATACAGGACTTCCGGAGCTGAAAAAAATAATAGAATAAAAAAAATTATTAATAATATTAATACATATTATCTTTTAACTATGTAAAAAAAGAATAATTTATTAAAAAAGTGTTGGAGGCGGCTGCATCAATCTCTGGAGAACACCGGCCCCTAGTCTGAAAAGCACTGGTTGCAACGTGGCAACAAGCAAGTAGGCTACTTCAAGGCCTCGAAAATCAAGTCCGCTGATTTTTTTTTGCTGGTTTGCAGTTTTGTTTATGCCAGGCATGACACGTTCTGCCTTCACAGCTACACAGGGGCATGTCGGGGCCACAGGTGCCACAGTAATAGCTAGTGTAAGACGACTTGCTGACAGAAGAGGCATACAAACAAACACGACACCTACGCCTTTTGGGCTTCTCTATGCTATCATTATATGCTCTACCTGCCTCCTGTTTCTTTTTTGCTTTGTCCGACATGATTACTAGGGGGTACATACGAAGTTCCATACATTTTGGGATGATAGGTTGGGCAGGGGCATGGGGGTCAGAAGCGAGGGCATTGGGGGTTGGGAATCAGGGGGTGCACCTTGCCTGAGGAGGGCTGCAGCAAGCACAGATTTGAAATACCCCGGCCTGTTGTCGCCCTTCGTCATGTTGAGGTTGGCCAAGGACGACTGGTTAAAAAAGCAATAATGTTTGTAAGCGTTGGTGATAATGAAGTCCATCAAAATCATAAAATAGACCTTCTTCAGTCATTCAAAATAAAAGACAAATTGAGAGAGTTTGACCTGTGGCGTGCGGAATTAAACATATCAACCGCATTAAAAGCAGAATAATAAAGGGCTACAGCTTCGCACCTGGGGACACGGGGCACAGACTGACTAAAACGAGCATTACGAAGCTTTCCAGGCAAGATAGTGGAGCAGGTAGCAATAATTTGCTGCTGGTTGTGGTCGTTTTGGTTGACTGCCAATAGATTCACCCCTCCTTTTCGCATGTTGCAGAAGCTAAATCGCCCTCCCCCCCCCCCCCCCCTTCTACTGTGTAGAAGCCGCACAGGAAAGCCCACATGGCAGTCTTCACTATTCCAACAAAATCGACCTCCCTTTTCTTCATCTCGACTGCTGTTTTGCAAGAAGCGAACCAAGAATCGCAGATGAAAATGCGACCTGTTCCCCACCACGGCTTGGATAAACGAAGGGTAGTGGCAGTCGTAACTTCAAACTCTTTAGCGAACTCCTTGTGTTTATCTCTATCCTTACCCTCCACTATTTCCATGGCGATACAGACACCCGTTTCGATATCGCACGCTGTATGATATTCCCTTCCAACAGGGATTGGCTTACAAGGGACACACATTTGGACAGGCATACCTTCCCCTGTATATTGACCCATGCTCTCATCGATAATAATTACCCCCCCCCAGTAACGATTGCAGCCATTGCCTTGGCGTCAACAGCTTCAGCGAATGCTCGAATTAGCAAAAAAGGATCATCATCAGTTGCAGGGGGGCCAGTACGTAGACATTTCAAAATGGTGTCGAAGCGATTCAGCGCAATATACTTACCAAAACCATCTACTGGCAAGCCATCAGTCACTTCACTCTCCTTGGGGGCCCAGTGTGACCTTCTTCGACCCCTGTCTGCAATGGAAATGCGTACCAGCGGCCCCCAAAAAAGCCAGAACTCCTCAGTGGACAATGCTTTTGCTAAAATATTATTTTGTTGTTTTGCAAGCTCCTGGTTGGTGAGCTGAAAGATGGATGTTAAAGCCGACATGGGGAAAAAATGAAGAAAGTGTCTACAAACAGGAAAAACAAAAAAATAAAATAAAAAATTTTGGCAATCACGCAAAATTTTGCACGAAAGCGGACACCATGATGACAAAAAAAAACAAACAAAACAAAGGGAGTTGAAATTAATTTTCATTACATTATTTCTCTGCAACGACATAACAATATTAAAAAAAAAAAACCAGACACATGTAAAAAAATTGTATGGGGTATGGATGCAAACTGGAATAAGAAAAACAAAACGAAATGGCAAAGAAAGAGGAGGGGGGACGCGAGGGGGGAGATGTCAAACTTCTCTTCCATCGTAGACTTTGCCTTGTGGCGAGGACGATCTGCTCCCCAGTCCACTGCCTGGGGACCCACTTTCCAGTCAAAGCCCTTCCCCAACACATTTTGTTTTTCCTCCTCCACTTGCTGGGCTGTATAGGGGCTGGGGTTAAGAAAGGGAACTGCCTCATCCTCACCTCCCTCCTCCTCCTCTTTTTCCTCACCCGCCTCATCCAGATTCTGTTGCTGTTTTTGTTCCTCCTCCTGTTCCTCCTGTTCTTCTTCTTCATCCTCCGAAACCTCCATCTCCACCTCTTTCTCCTCTGCATTCATGAACTTCAAACTCGACCCTGCCTGCCCAGGCTCTGGCTTCAAATGCTTCGTGAAGAAGTAATAATCCTTGCCATCAAAACGCAGCGTGGTTAAAGCTTTTTGGTTTTTTTGTTTCTTTTTCTGTCAACACCCCCCAAAGCCACAATGTCCTTAAAGGTGGGATCGCCAAATTTCTTTTTTGCCCAAGCCCTCCCCAAGCGCACAACATGGACTGAAAGGGTGTCTCCCACCTCAATCTTTTCCAAAAAAAAAAATCGTTATGTGGTGAATTTACGTGGAAAAAGTGCACTGGGAGGGGTCACCCTTCAATAGAAAAAAAAACTTCAACTAAAAGTTTTGTCGAGAAATTTTACGACGCGCTTGTTAGGGACTTTTCCAACAGTTTTCTAGCGTTTTATTCATGAAAACAGCCACTGTTTAGTCGTGAGATTTTTTTAAAAATTAGTACTGAAAAATTGTTGCCACATGGCAACAAATGTTGCCACATGGCAACAAATGTTGCCACATGGCAACGCCAGGCACATAGACATTATACAATTACGGATTAGTGTATAGTTATTAATACTACTTCTTCTTCTTTCTTCCTTCTTTTCCTTCTTTTTCTTTCTTCCTCCTTCCTTCTTCTTCCTTCTCTTCCTTCTTCCTCTTCCTCTTCCTCCTCCTCCTCCTTTTCTTCTTCTTCTTCTTCTTCTTCTTCTTCTTCTTCTTCTTCTTCTTCTTCTTCTTCTTCTTCTTCTTCTTCTTCTTCTTCTTCTTCTTCTTCTTCTTCTTCTTCTTCTTCTTCTTCTTCTTCTTCTTCTTCTTCTTCTTCTTCTTCTTCTTCTTCTTCTTATTCTTCTTCTTCTTCTTCTTCTTCTTCTTCTTCTTCTTCTTCTTCTTCTTCTTCTTCTTCTTCTTCTTCTTCTTCTTCTTTCTTCTTCTTCTTCCTTCTTCTTTCTTCTTTCTTCTTCTGTCTTCTTTCTTCTTAAAGAGAAAAGAAAAGAGAAAGGAAAAGAGAAAAGAAAAAAGAAAAGAAAAGAGAAAAGAAAAGAGAAAAGAAAAGAGAAAAGAAAAGAAAAGAAAAGAAAGAAAAGAAAAACGAAACAACAGAAAAACGAAAAAAGAAAGGAAAAACGAAAGAAGAAAAGAAAAAAGAAAAGGAAAAAGAAAAAAGAAAAGGAAAAAGAAAAAATAAAATAAAAGAAAAGAAAAGAAAAGAGAAGAGAAGAGAAGAGGAGAGGAGAGAAGAGAAAATCTATTTGCGAATCGCAAAATAAGTTGCGATTCGCAAAATTTCTATGCGATTCGCAAAATTTCATGCGATTCGCAAAATATGTTGCGAATCACAAAATGTTTTGTGATTCGCAAAAGTGTTGCACACGTCCCGACAAGAATCGCAACTTATTTTGTGAATCACAAAATATTTTGCGATTCTCAATTTCCTTTTGTTTTTCTTTCTTCTTTCTTCTTTCTTCTTCCTTCTTCTTTCTTCTTCCTTCTTCTTCTTAAAGAGAAAAGAAAAGAGAAAGGAAACGAGAAAAGAAAAGAGAAAAGAAAAGAGAAAAGAAAAGAGAAAAGAAAAGAGAAAAGAAAAGAGAAAAGAAAAGAGAAGAAAAGAAAGAAAAAAGAAAAGAAAAACGAAAAAATAACAGAAAAACGAAAAAATAACAGAAAATAAAAACGAAAAAAGAAAAGAAAAAAGAAAAGAAGAAGAAGAAGAGGAAGAAGAAGAAGAAGTAGAAGGAGGAGGAGGAGGAGAAGAAGAAGAAGAAGAAGCAGAAGCAGAAGAAGAAAAAAAGAAAAGAAAAGAAAAGAAAAGAGAAAAAAAGAAAAGAGAAGAGAAGAGAAGAGAAGAGAAGACGCCTTCCCCGAACTCAAACACGACAATGACAGTCCAGACTATCCTAAACCAAATACACAAACACAAAGACAGAGAAGAACGCGTGCTAGCGCTTTACGTAGACTTGTCAAAAGCCTACGACACAGTAGAACATGCAAAGTTAATTAAGAAACTCAGGACAAACTTCAATTTTTCCGAAGACACTGTTAATTTCTTTGCATCCTACTTTTCAAACCGAGCTCAAGAAGTACACACACAGCACGCAAAATCACACAAACGCACTATAACACATGGCATTCCGCAAGGCAGCACGCTATCTACTACTTTCTTTTTGCTATATATTAATGACATTATAAACATAATAAAACAAGGAACAGTATACACATATGCAGACGACACAACACTTATAATGACAGCAAAATCACCCAACAACCTACAACAAAAAACACAGACAGAAATAACCAAACTAATCAACTACTTCCACTCCAACAACCTCGTACCAAACCCAACCAAAACAACATACACAATCTTCCACAAAACCAAACAGAACGTAACAATAAACATAAACAACTACACACTTGAACAATGTAAACATGCCAAACTACTAGGCATAACACTCCAACACAACCTGCGATACAATCAACACATAAGCAACATCATACGCAAACTACAGCCAACAATCACTTCTCTCCGATACGCACAACAATTTCTCCACACAACAATCATGAAACAACTATACTACACGCACATCTTCCCTCATCTCATTCAACACATCTCCATCTGGGGGACCCATGACAAAAACAAAAAATACATACAACCACTCATAAAAATACATAAAAAATCATCAGAATAATAGCCAAGACTCATTACCGATCACATACTAAACCGCTCCTCGACTCGAAATCCTTGATATCACTCAACTATATAAACTAAGAGTTTGTATAGAAATCCACCCATTCATCCATCCCGCCAAAGAACTCAACAGACCACTACACGACAACACCTTCACCCCAACAAATCATATCCATTCATACCATACTCGACACTCAATCAAAAGCAACTTATTCATCGACCACAACACCCCATATCAAACAAAACTGTTCCTGCATCAATGGAACCAACTCCCACAAGATATCAAGGACACAACATCACTCAACATCTTCAAAAAGCGGATAAAAGCTCACCTCCTAGAACAACAAAAACATAATAATAATAATGATAATAATAACAACAATGACTACAACACACACACACACACACACACACACACACACACAAAACATAAAAAAAAAAAAAAAATTAATTAATTAATTAATAATTAACTTATATGCATACATATATATATTTATATATGCATAAATAAGTTTATATAAAAAAAACACACACACACACACACAACAGCAACCATCCACCAGCATGGTCTTTGAAGACGCCGGACTCCGTCCAACGAATATGGTCTCCCAACCACACTAACAAACCACTCCTTCACTTGCCCCTCTCTTTTCTCTCTCTCTCTCTCTCTCTCTCTCTCTCTCTCTCTCTCTCCTTTTTTTTTTTTTTTTTTTTTTTTTTTTTTTTTTTTTTTCTCCCCTCTCCCTTCTCATACTACTGTCCAGACATATTCACTGAACTACTAATTTTCACTCACTCCGATCATTCTAGTATATTACTACTGATGCAAACATAAACATTAATATTAATAACATGAATACTTAAGCTACATATTACGCAACATATCTAAACATAAACATTAATATTAATAAGATTAATACCAAGCGACCTAATATTAATACTTTCAATTAATACGCTCGATTTAATAACTAGGTTTCCACCTTAGATAAAGGTATGACTTAATAGCTATACTTTTCACGTGGACGATCCTTGAGTCCGATTGTAAAAATTGTTCTCCCAATAAAAACGAAGAAGAAGAAGAAGAAGAAGAAGAAGGAGAAGGAGGAGAAGGAGGAGGAGAAGGAGAAGGAGGAGGAGGAGGAGGAGGAGAAGAAGAAGAAAAGAAAAGGAAAGAAAAGAAAAGAAAAGAAAAAGAAAAGAAAAAAGAAAAGAAAAAAGAAAAAAGAGAAAAAAGAGAAAGAAAAAAGAGAAGAAAGGAGAGGTCAACAGGTAATGATTCGGTAGAAAAGGTAGTAGAGTGTGGACCAGTTTGGCTAAGTTTCTGGACGTGTTGGGGACCTGGTTTTTTTTAATTTTTTTTTAAATAATTTTTTTTAAAACAGTAAGCAAGGTTTAATGAGAAAAAGACGAAAGAAAAATGAAGAAGAGCCTAATGCAAATGAATTCTGGTTCCAAGGAAATCTGGAACTAAGGTTCAACAGAAAGCTCCTGGAAAGGGTAATAGTAGTAAAAAACAGTAAAGAAGGAAAACAGGAAAAAAAACAAAAGAGAAACGGAACAAAGAACAAGACAAACAAAAGAAACAAACCAACAACCAGAACAAAAGAGACAAAAACAAAACAAAAACAAAACAAAAAAAGACAACAAAAGAGGCAGCCAAGCACAAAAAGCAAAAGAAACAAACAAACAAACACAAGGCCAGACATGCCAGAACAAGCCCAGACCTAACAAGCAGCAAAGGATAGGAAAAAGGAAAAAAGGAGAACAAGAAAGCAAAAGGGGAGAAGAGAGAAGGAAAAGAAAGAAAAAGAAGAGAGGAAAAATAGAAACAAAAGCAATAATAAAAGTAAAAGAAATAATTATAATAATAATAATAATAATAATAATAATAATAATAATAATAATAATAATAATAATAATAATAATAATAATAATAATAATAATAATAATAATAATAATAATAATAATAATAATAATAATAATAATAATAATAATATAATAATAATAGTAAAAATAATACAAAATAATAATAATAATAATAACAATAGTGCTTCTCTGTCAATGGCTGATGCATTTCTGCACATGCGCCTCCATCGTCTCACCCGTGAGGGGAGTACGAAGAATTGACGATAAGCTCTAATGACACCCCGCAAGGGCAGTTCCAACACTTCCAGACGGGCCGGTATGTTCAATGAAAATACTGGTCCAGAAATAGGCCGGTATGTTCAATGAAAATACTGGTGGCACCGACGGGAATCGAACTGGCGACAGGGCCCAGATGGTAGAATAATAACAACAACAACAATAATAATAATAATAATAATAATAATAATAATAATAATAATAATAATAATAATAATAATAATAATAATAATAATAATAATAATAATAATAATAATAATAATAATAATAATAATAATAATAATAATAATAATAATAATAATAATAATAATAATATAATAATAATAATAATAATAATAATAATAATAATAATAATAATAATAATAATAATACTAATAATAATAGTAATAATTTTTTTTTAAACAGTAAGCAAGGTTTAATGAGAGAAAAAGACGAAAAGAAAAATGAAGAAGAGCCTAATTCAAATGAATTCTGGTTCCAAGGAACGATAGTACAAGCCCACAAGGAAATCTGGAACTAAGGTTCAACAGAAAGCTCCTGGAAAGAGTAATTAAAAGGGGCAAGAAAGAGGAAAAAGATAGAAAGAAAGAAAGGAAAAAGAGATAAAGAATTTTTTTTTAATTTTTTTTAATTTTGTTTTTTATTACAGTAAGCAAGGTTTAATGAGAAAAAGACGAAAGAAAAATGAAGAAGAGCCTAATGTTCCAAGGAACGACAGTACAAGCTCATAAGAAAATCTGGAACTAAGGTTCAACAGAAAGCTCCTGGAAAGAGTAATATAAAAGGGGCAAGAAAGAGGAAAAAGATAGAAAGAAAGAAAGGAAAAAGAGATAAAGAAAAAGTGAGGAAAAGAAGATAGAAGAACAAAAACAGTAAAGAAGGAAAACAGGAAAAAAACAAAAGAGAAAAGGAACAAAGAACAAGACAAACAAAAGAAACAAACAAACAACCAGAACAAAAGAGACAAAAAAAAAAAAAAAAAAGAGGCAGCAACAAGCACAAAAAGCAAAAGAAACAAACAAACAAACACAAGGCCAGACAGTAGCAGGGGAGACGATACTGAACTAAGGTAAGAATGGTAAGCGCCAGAGAAGGTAAGACGTAACAAGCATGGGCGCAAGTGAGATCAATTGACAGTCAGTGAGACAACCCTTAAGGAAACTGCAGCACCTAACGCAATTCACTCGCACCCGGAGGCTATCGTAGCCAGGAGGGTGGTGTGCAGAGCGTAGTAAGGCTCGACGTGGCGTAGTCGCGACGCGATTATGCCGAGTGCTGCAAATATCCATAAGGGCCAGCCCAAGCCTGGCAACCTCACAGACATGCAGCCTCAAGCAAGTCGAGCCAAACCACTCCGCACCCCCCTCATAGACCAGAAGAAACTCCACAAGCCACAAGCATAAACATACAGAAGAGCCATGCCAGAACAAGCCCAGACCTAACAAGCAGCAAAGGATAGGAAAAAGGAAAAAAGGAGAACAAGAAAACAAAAGGGGAGAAGAGAGAAGGAAAAGAAAGAAAAAGAAGAGAGGAAAAAATAGAAACAACAATAATAAAAGTAAAAGAAATAATAATAATAATAATAATAATAATAATAATATAATAATAGTAAAAATAATACAAAATAATAATAATGATAATAATAATAATAATAATAATAATAATAGTAATAATTTTTTTTTTAAACAGTAAGCAAGGTTTAATGAGAGAAAAAGACGAAAAGAAAAATGAAGAAGAGCCTAATTCAAATGAATTCTGGTTCCAAGGAACGATAGTACAAGCCCACAAGGAAATCTGGAACTAAGGTTCAACAGAAAGCTCCTGGAAAGAGTAATTAAAAGGGGCAAGAAAGAGGAAAAAGATAGAAAGAAAGAAAGGAAAAAGAGATAAAGAATTTTTTTTTAATTTTTTTTAATTTTATTTTTTATTACAGTAAGCAAGGTTTAATGAGAAAAAGACGAAAGAAAAATGAAGAAGAGCCTAATGTTCCAAGGAACGACAGTACAAGCTCATAAGAAAATCTGGAACTAAGGTTCAACAGAAAGCTCCTGGAAAGAGTAATATAAAAGGGGCAAGAAAGAGGAAAAAGATAGAAAGAAAGAAAGGAAAAAGAGATAAAGAAAAAGCGAGGAAAAGAAGATAGAAGAACAAAAACAGTAAAGAAGGAAAACAGGAAAAAAACAAAAGAGAAAAGGAACAAAGAACAAGACAAACAAAAGAAACAAACAAACAACC
>WBZZ01004190.1:17500-20000 GCA_019918135.1 Paulinella micropora | reverse complement strand
ATAATAATAATAATAATAATAATAATAATAATAATAATAATATAATAATAATAATCATCATGATAATAATAACAATAACAATACCAAGGGGCTGCGCCAACACCTGAAAGGATGGTTTGCGGTGCGCTTTGCGCACCCCCCCCCCCCCCCCCCCCCCCCCCCCTCGGGCTGGGGTTTCCGGGAGGAGGCACCCCCGGACCCCCCCCCTTTCCCGTCGGCAGGGTACGTTCAAGTGCCGGAGGTACCAGCAGAACGCAAGTGTACGCTCTGGTGGCACAAAAACCTAAAATCTCAGGTTTTTGTGCCACCCGCCACCAAAACTTTTTATCTCGAAGAGAGCGCACCGAGAGGTGTCGGGTACACCAAACAACAGCCTCAAACTCCCTCAGGTGTGCGCGAACGGCGCCTGGTGGTGCAAAGACCTCAATTTTTTGATGTGCATGCCACCCGGCGAAGCAATTTTTATATTTTAGAAGAGAGCTCATCAAGAAGTGTCAGATACACCAAATATCAGCCGCTAACTCCCTCTGGTGTCGCAAACGGCGCCTGGTGGCACAAGACCTCAATTTTCTGGTGAGGGTGCCACCCGCGACCAAAACGGGTATGTACAACCGCCGGGCCCTCCCCCCGGGAACCCCCCTGCCCCGTCGACAGGGTACGTTCAATTGCCGGAGGGCGCCTGGTGGCACAAGACCTCAATTTTCTGGTTTGGGTGCCACTCGCGACTAAAACTGGTACGTATAATCGCCGGGCTGGGGTTCTCGGGGGGGAGGGCCTCCCGGACACCCCCTTCCCCGTCGACAGGTACGTTCAATGGCCGGTGGCACTGGCAGTACTCCCAAAAAACCAGGAATTTCGGCATTCAGGACACTCCCCTAACGCAAATATTTGCGTGAATTCCAAAGAAATTATACCAACATCAACATCGAGTCTGGGGCTAGCCACCCTGTCAATATGAGTTCCCAAATCTTCCTGGTTCACACAAACCATGATTTATTCCGACGAGAGTGCAGAAAATAGGCTAAAAAAACAAGGAATTTTTGCATTCAGGACACTCCCCTAACGCAAATATTTGCGTGAATTCCAAAGAAATTATATCAGCATCAAGATCGAGTCTGGGGCTAGCCACCCTGTCAATATGAGCTCCCAACTCCTCCTGATTCACACAAACCATGATTTATTCCGATTGGGGTGCGAAAAAAAACCAAGGAATTTTGGCATTCAGGACACTCCTCTAACGCAAATATTTGCATGAATTAAAAAAAAAAAAAAAATCATACCAGCATCAAGATCGAGTCTGGGGCTAGCCGCCCTGCAAATATGAGCTCCGAACTCCTCCTTGTTCCCACAAACCATGATTTATTCCGACAGGGGTGCCGATTTGGGGGGTGGGTGGGGGGTACACAATTTCATTTTCCCCCTCCCCCCAAACCCCCCACCCCCTTCTCCAACACCTTTCAAGGATAATAATAACTAGGGGCTGCGCCAACACCTGAAAGGGTGGTTTACCGGTGCGCTTCGCGCACCAAACCCCGCCAGCCTCACTTCTTATCACTTTTTGGAGAGCCCCACGGCCCCCCCCCCCTCCCCCTCCCCCTCCCGCCCCCTTTCCCTTCGACAGGGTACGTTGAATTGCCGGAGGTGCTGCAAAGGGCGCCTGGTAACAAAAACCTCAATTTTCATATGTGGGTGCCACCCGCGACCAGAACGGATACTTACAATCGCAGGGCTCCCCCGGACCCCCGCTTTCCCTTCGACAGGGTACGTTCAATTGCCGGAGGCACCGGCAAGTACTGCCAAAAAACAAGGAAATTTGGTATTCAGGACACTCCCCTAACGCAAATATTTGCGTGAATTCCAAAAAAACTAGACCAGCATCAAGATCGAGTCTGGGGCTAACCACCCTGCCAATATGAGCTCCCAACTCCTGGTTCACACAAGCCATAATTTATTCCGGTGGGTGCCAAAAAAACCAGGAAATTTGGCATTCAGGACACTACCCTAACGCAAATATTTGCGTGAATTCCAAAGAAATTATATCAGCATCAATATCGAGTCTGGGGCTAGCCACCCTGTCAATATGAGCTCCCAACTCTTCCTGGTTCACACAAACCATGATTTATTCCGACGAGGGTGCCAAAAAAAGGCTAAACAAACAAGGAATGTTCGCATTCAGGACACTCCCCTAACGCAAATATTTGCGTGAATTCCAAAGAAATTATATCAGCATCAAGATCGAGTCTGGGGCTAGCCACCCTGTCAATACGAGCTCCCAACTCCTGCTTCGCACAAATCATGATTTCTTCCGACTGGGGTGCGAAAAAAAAGGAATTTTCGCATTCAGGACACTCCCTAACGCAAATATTTGCGTGAATTCCAAAAAAATCATATCAGCATCAAGATGGAGTTTGGGGCTAACCACCCTGCAAATATGAGCTCCGAACTCCTCCTCGTTCCGACAAACCATGATTTATTCCGACAGGGGTGCCGAAATGGTGGG
>WBZZ01004190.1:7500-10000 GCA_019918135.1 Paulinella micropora | reverse complement strand
ATATGTATATGTATATGTATATGTATATGTATATGTGTATGTATAAATATATGCAGTATTTGTTATCTATAAGTATTTGTGTATGACACTGTATGTATATCATATGAATAAGTATGAGTGAAGTGAGTATAGAAATGTGTTTATAATATGTACTTGGTATGCCTCGAATATCTGAAATGTGTACATAATATGTACTTGGTATGCCCTTTATTGTCCTGAACGCTAAAATGCAAAAGATCACATAATTTTCATTTTGATAATTTTTTCAACCCAATACACTTTCTATTCATCAAATATCACGCCCATACTCCTTTTTTTTTACGTCAAACGAGAAGTTCATAGTAATTGCGTTAGGAGTTTGCCCTGAACGCTCAACTGCCAAAAATCACATAATGTTTATTGGATGATTTTCTAATCCAGTACACTTTTTATTCATCAAAGATCACCTTCATATTGCTTTTTTTTAAACATCAAACGAGCAATTCCTAGTAATTGCGTTAGGCGTTTGTCCTGAACAGGAAAAATGCCAAAAATATGTAATTTTAATTTTGATAATTTTGCAACCCAGTACACTTTCTAGTCATCCGATGTCACGTCCATACTTCTTTTTTGGACGTCAAACGAGAAATTTCTAGTAATTGCGTTAGGCGTTTGTCCTGAACAGGAAAATGCCAACATGACATTAAAAAATTTAGATAAATTTTCAACCCAATACACTTTCTATTAATCAAATATCACCTTCATACGTATTTTTTTGACCTCAAACGAGAAATTTCTAGTAATTGCGTTAGGCGTTTGTCCTGAACGCTAAAATGCCAAAATCACATAATTTTCTTTTTGATAATTTTTCAACCCAATACACTTTCTATTTATAAAATATCACCTTCAAACGTATTTTTTTAATCTCAAACGAGAAATTCCTAGTGATTGCGTTAGGCGTTTGTCCTGAACTCTAAAATGCCAAAAATCACATAATTTTATTTTTGATAATTTTCCAATCCAATACACTCCTTATTAATCAAATATTACCTTCATACGTATTTTTTTTACCTCAAACGAGAAATTCCTAGTAATTGCGTTAGGCGTTTGTCCTGAACGCTAAAATGCCAAAAATCACATAATTTTATTTTTGATAATTTTCCAACCCAATGCCCTATCTATTTATCAAATATCACTTTCATACGTATTTTTTTGACGTCAAACGATAAATTCCTAATACTTGCGTTAGGCGTTTGTCCTGAATGCTAAAATGCAAAAAATTGCGTATTTTTCTTTTTGATATTTTTTTCACCCAATAGGCGTTCTCTTCATCAAATATCGCCTTCATATGTATTTTTTTTTTTTTTTAAAATTACCTCCTACGAGAAATTCCTAGTAATTGCGTTAGGCGTTTGTCCTGAACGCTAAAATGAAAAAAATCACATAATTTCACTTTTGATAATTTTTCAACCAATACTCATTCTCATCATCAAATATCACCTTCATACGTATTTTTTTGACGTCAAACGAGAAGTTCCTAGTAATTGCGTTAGGCGTTTGTCCTGAACGCTAAAATGCAAAAATTATAGGTAATTCCTGTGTTGGCGTGCTCTCAGCTCAACGAGCTTTGTGTGTGCCAAACATGGCCTTCTGACTCCTCCTGGTGCCCTCAAACGAGTAGTTTTTGGGAGTAGTGCCGAATGTCGAGGAAATGTAGGCATTCAGGACACTTTCCTAACGCAAATATTTGCATGAATTTCGAAAACCCCATGTCATCGTCAGCGACGAGTCGGGGGCTTGGAGCTCTGCAAGTATGAGCTGCCAACTCCTGGTGGCCACAAACCGTGCTTGATCGTGGCCGGGTGCCGGTTTGCGCGGGTTGGTGGTGATGGGATGTGGTGTACACATGCAACCGTGCGGGCCGGAGGGGCCAGCAGCGTGTGTATGTATGTATGCATGTATGTGTGTGTGTGTGTGTGTGCCCGCTGCCTGCTGCGATTTTCCCTCCTCCTCCTCCTCCTTCTCCTCCTCCTCTCCCTCCCCCCCGCACGTCGCACCTGGTCTGGTCTGCTGTGTATAGACCGGCTACATGGCGCTGCATTATGCCGGAGGCAAGGGGCACACGGCGACAGCGCAGGCGCTGCTGGCGGCCGGCGCCCACCCCGAGGCCAAAACCCTCAAGGTTAGCAGGAGGGAGAGGGGAAGATGAGAGATAGATAGAGAGAGAGAGAGAGAGAGAGAGAGAGAGAGAGAGAGAGAGAGAGAGAGAGAGAGAGAGAGAGTGAGCCAGAGCATGCCATGCGCATACTCGGGAAAGCTGTGGGAACTGACGGTTTGTGGCCACCAGGAGGAGTTGGGAGCTGATACTTGCAGGGCGTCAAGCCCCAGACTCGTCCTCGACGCTGATGTGGTTTTTCCTGAAATCAAGCAAATATTTGCGTTAGGGGAGTGTCCTGACCGCTGAAATTCCTCGGTTTTAGGCAACAGTCGCAACACGACTCGTTTGAGCAAACTAGAGGGA
>WBZZ01004190.1:2500-5000 GCA_019918135.1 Paulinella micropora | reverse complement strand
ATCTATCTATCTATCTATCTATCCATGTAGCTATCTATCTATCCATCCATCTATCCATCTATCCGTCTATTTATCTATCCGTCTGTCTATCCGTCTATCCATCTATCTATCTATGTATCTATCTATCTATCTATCTATCTATCTATCTATCTATCTATCTATCTATCTATCTATCTATCTATCTATCTATCTATCTATCTATCTATCTATCTATCTGCTACCTACCTATCTACCTACCTTTCTTTCTGTAGGGGGAAAAGTGGGGATGATTCACATTTGTGCACATGTCTATATGTATGTACATGTATCTGTATATATGCATATGTATATGTATATGTATATGTACCCTTTATTGTCCTGAACGCTAAAATGCAAAAGATCACATAATTCTCATTTTGACAATTTTTTCAACCCAATACACTTTCTATTCATCAAATATCACGTCCACACTCCTTTTTTTGACATTCAACGAGAAGTTCATAGTAATTGCGTTAGGAGTTTGCCCTGAACGCTCAACTGCCAAAAATCACATAATGTTTATTTGATGATTTTCTAATCCAGTACACTTTTTATTCATCAAAGATCACCTTCATATTGCTTTTTTTTAAACATCAAACGAGCAATTCCTAGTAATTGCGTTAGGCGTTTGTCCTGAACAGGAAAAATGCCAAAAATATGTAATTTTAATTTTGATAATTTTGCAACCCAGTACACTTTCTAGTCATCCGATGTCACGTCCATACTTCTTTTTTGGACGTCAAACGAGAAATTTCTAGTAATTGCGTTAGGCGTTTGTCCTGAACAGGAAAATGCCAACATGACATTAAAAAATTTAGATAAATTTTCAACCCAATACACTTTCTATTAATCAAATATCACCTTCATACGTATTTTTTTGACCTCAAACGAGAAATTTCTAGTAATTGCGTTAGGCGTTTGTCCTGAACGCTAAAATGCCAAAATCACATAATTTTCTTTTTGATAATTTTTCAACCCAATACACTTTCTATTTATAAAATATCACCTTCAAACGTATTTTTTTAATCTCAAACGAGAAATTCCTAGTGATTGCGTTAGGCGTTTGTCCTGAACTCTAAAATGCCAAAAATCACATAATTTTATTTTTGATAATTTTCCAATCCAATACACTCCTTATTAATCAAATATTACCTTCATACGTATTTTTTTTACCTCAAACGAGAAATTCCTAGTAATTGCGTTAGGCGTTTGTCCTGAACGCTAAAATGCCAAAAATCACATAATTTTATTTTTGATAATTTTCCAACCCAATGCCCTATCTATTTATCAAATATCACTTTCATACGTATTTTTTTGACGTCAAACGAAAAATTCCTAATACTTGCGTTAGGCGTTTGTCCTGAATGCTAAAATGCAAAAAATTGCGTATTTTTCTTTTTGATATTTTTTTCACCCAATAGGCGTTCTCTTCATCAAATATCGCCTTCATATGTATTTTTTTTTTTTTTAAAAAATTACCTCCTACGAGAAATTCCTAGTAATTGCGTTAGGCGTTTGTCCTGAACGCTAAAATGAAAAAAATCACATAATTTCACTTTTGATAATTTTTCAACCAATACTCATTCTCATCATCAAATATCACCTTCATACGTATTTTTTTGACGTCAAACGAGAAGTTCCTAGTAATTGCGTTAGGCGTTTGTCCTGAACGCTAAAATGCAAAAATTATAGGTAATTCCTGTGTTGGCGTGCTCTCAGCTCAACGAGCTTTGTGTGTGCCAAACATGGCCTTCTGACTCCTCCTGGTGCCCTCAAACGAGTAGTTTTTGGGAGTAGTGCCGAATGTCGAGGAAATGTAGGCATTCAGGACACTTTCCTAACGCAAATATTTGCATGAATTTCGAAAACCCCATGTCATCGTCAGCGACGAGTCGGGGGCTTGGAGCTCTGCAAGTATGAGCTGCCAACTCCTGGTGGCCACAAACCGTGCTTGATCGTGGCCGGGTGCCGGTTTGCGCGGGTTGGTGGTGATGGGATGTGGTGTACACATGCAACTGTGCGGGCCGGAGGGGCCAGCAGCGTGTGTATGTATGTATGCATGTATGTGTGTGTGTGTGTGTGCCCGCTGCCTGCTGCGATTTTCCCTCCTCCTCCTCCTCCTTCTCCTCCTCCTCTCCCTCCCCCCCGCACGTCGCACCTGGTATGGTCTGCTGTGTATAGGACGGCTACACGGCGCTGCACGAGGCCGGACTCTGGGGGCACACGGCGACAGCGCAGGCGCTGCTGGCGGCCGGCGCCCACACCGAGGCCAAGGACAACGTAAGCAGGAGGGAGGGGAAGGTGAGAGATAGAGAGAGAGAGAGAAAGAGAAAGTGAGCCAGAGCATGCCATGCGCATACTCGGGAAAGCTGTGGGAAGAACTGACGGTTTGTGGCACCAGGAGGAGTTGGGAGCTGATACTTGCAGGGCGTCAAGCCCCAGACTCGCCCTCGACGCTGAGGTGGTTTTCCCGGATTTCAAG
>WBZZ01004189.1:60000-93996 GCA_019918135.1 Paulinella micropora | reverse complement strand
TGCAAGCGTTTCATGCGCTCAAAAGATCTCATTTACAAAGACCCGAAAGACGGAGGACTGGTGTTAACGATGCCCGACTTTACGAAACAATTCGTAGTCGATACAGACGCATCTAAGTTTGCGATTGGGGCTGTATTACAACAAGAGGATGAGGAGAAGAAATTACGCCCAATCATGTTTATTAGTAGGAAGTTGCGGCGGAGAGAAACTATTGCACAAGGCAAAGAGAGGCGTTAGCGGTGGTATGGGCCCTCAAGAGGCTCAGAGAGTATTTGTGGGGAGGACCTCAATTTACTGTCAGAACTGATCATCATAACCTGTTATGGTTTATGAATCATGAACAGACGGGACGGCTGGCGCGGTGGCAAGCGTTCTTGTCTTGTTTCGATTTTACAATGGTCCATCTACCGGGGAAGCGAAATGTGGTCGCTGACAGCCTCTCTAGGCTAGAGTTTTAACACAGAAGTATCGGCGTTGGTGTCCACGGTGGAGATGGAAGACTTGTCCACTGACAAGGTGTATGAGGTCAGCCACATTGAGGCGATGGAGATGGCGAGTGGAGTCCGATATGATCGCACAGGTCTACGGTACAGTCCACAAGGCCCGGATCACGGGATATGTTGTGAGTTACATACCCAGGAGGACGCGGAGTGGTCCTATGAGGTATATGAGAATGCGAAGGCGAACATAAGAGAGGAAGAGGAGACGCAGGAAGTTTATGCGGAGCCTCCTCAAGAGCGGAGAAGTGACCTAGATGCTGACCCGGAAAGATCGGGGTAAGGCTAGAAGATGGTACTATCCATATAGCCTCGCCTACCGCATGGAGGCAACAACAGGCTCAAGATCCGGAGTTTAAAGAACTGATACAGTTATATCAGAACCCGGATGAGCTACGGATGACGAAAGCGATCAAAGATCAGATGAAGGAGATGGGATGGAGAGATGGTCTACTGTGGTACAAGGGCCTTCACGGTCGCTATGCGTCACAGCCGGACAAATGGACCCTTTGGGTACCGGAGAGTCTGAGACGATTTATATTTGTCGCAGCCCACAATTGCCCACTTTTGGCGCATCCGGGTCGACAACGAACTCACATGTTCGTAGCGAGGCGATTCTGGTGGAAGAAGATGAAGGAGGAGATAGATCAGGCGGTGGATGCATGCATCCCGTGCAAGATAAACAAAACACCACTGAAGGCAAATTTCGGCCTGATTGGCGAATTTCCTCTTCATGCGGCGATGTTTGAGTTTATACACATTGATCATGTGGGACCTTTCCAGAATCGAAGGATGGTTACAAATACCTCCTTACGGCTATTGACAGAGCCACCAACTATGTGTGGATCATCCCTGTCAAAGACGTTACCGGCAAGACGACGGCCGAGGCGCTGATCGATAGGATCATCTCACAGAGGCTCAGACTTTAATAGCGAGGTCATCGACAAACTATCTAAATTTTACGGGATGAAATTGCAATATGTTACTGCCTATAACCCGCGAGCAAATGGGAAAATCGAGCGGGTACACAGACCCCTCAAAGCCTCGCTAAAGATGTATTGCTCGAAGAAGGAGAATCAAAGAGCATGGGTCGAGGCAGCACCATCATTTGCGTTTGCAATGAACTGTCTACCCTCTACGGCGTTAGGAGGCTCGAAGAGCTCAATCTCGCCATATCAGTTAGTATATGGGCGTGAGCCTGATATCCCGACTTCGCTCCTTCACCCAAAAGACACTTGGGTGGATGCGGATGAGTTGTTTGGGATGAGACTTAGAGTGAAGATGGAGGCGGAACAAATAGTCAGGGCGCATAGAGAGGCGGAGCGCCGAAAGACTGATGCTGAAGGGGTGCGACAAGCGCACTTGGATCAGATCAAATTCCAGGTCGGGGATATTGTACTATTGTACCATCCTCAGGTCCCCAAGGGAGTCAGCTCTAAGCTGTTCACTCACTGGAAACGACCATATCAAATCATGGAACAGACGGGACCTCTGAACTACAAGATCAGGGGTAGAGGGAAGGTGCAAATTGTGAATGTAAGAAGGCTGATTAAGCATGATCCCTTCTTACTGGAAGATGAATCCGTTGAGGAGGCGTTAAAACTGATGAAAGATGATTTCAAGAAGGTGCCGCCCATCCACAAGGAGGCTGGCATAGACCAAGAAGATGCTTATCGGGCACCGATAGCTGAGAAGGAGGAGAGTGAGGTGGACAGCAAGGAGAAGACTGACCGCATAAGCGCGGTAGGGACTCAGTTCAAGTCTCCGCGAGAGCATAGCGGAAAGAAGGAGAAGATCACAGAGGCGCAGCTAAGGAGAGCGCGGAATGATCTTATCAACGACCAACCGAGGAAGGCGATGAGGTCGATGAGATCAAAGGACGTTCACCAGGAGGAGGAGGGGACGGACACTGACCCAAACGCGGGCAACGTTGAGATTGTCCATGAGCGATGGAAGGAAGGCGATGCGATAGCAACCATCGCATGGGTGAAAAATGCTTTCTATCTGATGAGACCAGCGGAACAACATGTCGCTGATGACACTCTCTCAGACTTATACTTGATGCGGGTCGTGGCGGTTCCACGACAGATGCGTGTCACACGGACACTCAAAATATCATCAGCAGCAAAGATAGTACAACCGATACTCCAGTTCTGGAGAAGTATGGACCCGGTTGAGGATCCAAAGGCAAGACATTATCTGCCAGTATATAAAGACGCAAAAAGTCTCGAGACATGGGATGATACAATTACTCCCAGAGACAAGGATTACACTGCGTGGACCATTCAGACACTGCCAAGAGGAGTGCTTGGTGTCCCTTTTGAATTATCGTTGGGCGGAATCCCTAATAAGATCTGGGACATTCTCGAACAGTCAAAGTTCGATCTGACTTTTGTTGGTGGTCCTCCACCAGGCAAAGAAATCCGCGCCAGAAGACGAAGGCAGTGACAAAGAAACTATTTTTCTGTATGATTCTCAAATAAACTGATTGATTGCACACTGCGTATCATGATTTGATCATGCATCATCAGTTATCAATATGAATTTTTAAAGGATTCCGTGATATAACTTCGATCGCAACGTACGAGTGTGAAAGGTCGATCGACAATGATACTACACCGTAGACGGGGATCGCTAGTGTATTGAGAGATGGTGTTCCCGGGTATGACCCTTTGCAAGTCCTGGGATGATGTTCTCGAAAATGAAATGTTCTCTGAAACTTTCATTAAATTATTTTTTACGATAGATTATATACTGTCGTACCTGAGCACTGTCAATCTCTACTTGTGTCGGTATATCGCAGGGTTGGGTATATACACCCCGACTTCGGATATAGCTATTAGGACTGGCCCCCTAATACTACATTATAGGATATCCGCTTTAGACAAGGGTATGTCATTAAAAAAAAGACAATGTAATTACGATCTCCCTGTGAACAATAAAAATAATAATAATAATAATAATAATAATAATAATAATAATAATAATAATAATAATAATAATAATAATAATAATAATAGTGCTTCTCTGTCAATGGCTGATGCATTTCTGCACATGCGCCTCCATCGTCTCACCCGTGAGGGGAGTACGAAGAATTGACGATAGGCTCTAATGACACCCCCCGCAAGGGCAGTTCCAACACTTCCAGACGGACCGGTATGCTCAATGAAAATACTGGTGGCACCGACGGGAATCGAACTGGCGACAGGGTCCAGATGGTAGAACTTGACCACTGGGCTATCACGGTGTCCATTAATAATAATAATAATAATAATAATAATAATAATAATAATAGTGCTTCTCTGTCAATGGCTGATGCATTTCTGCACATGCGCCTCCATCGTCTCACCCGTGAGGGGAGTACGAAGAATTGACGATAAGCTCTAATGACACCCCCGCAAGGGCAATTCCAACACTTCCAGACGGGCCGGTATGTTCAATGAAAATACTGGTCCAGAAATAGACCGGTATGTTCAATGAAAATACTGGTGGCACCGACGGGAATCGAACTGGCGACAGGGCCCAGATGGTAGAACTTGACCACTGGGCTATCACGGTGTCAATAATAATAATAATAATAATAATAATAATAATAATAATAATAATAATAATAATAATAATAATAATAATAATAATAATAATAGACTTATCAGTCAATTTGCTTTTGATCCTATCGGACATGTGCCTCCATTGGTAGCACGGGGCCGTTCGGTGACGCGGCTCCGCTCCAAAATAATAATAATAATAATAATAATAGTGTATCTCCTGCCAATTGCTGAGCCAAAAGGCCATGTGCATCCAGTCCTCCATTCCATAAGGAAAGTCTCCACACCAATCGGTGGAATAAAGGAAGTGACGGCATAGAACATTACTCTAGGAGCTTTATACCAATCAGCCCATGGAAAAATAATAATAATAATAATAATAATAATAATAATAATAATAATAATAATAGTGCTTCTCTGTCAATGGCTGATGCATTTCTGCACATGCGCCTCCATCGTCTCACCCGTGAGGGGAGTACGAAGAATTGACGATAAGCTCTAATGACACCCCCGCAAGGGCAGTTCCAACACTTCCAGACGGGCCGGTATGTTCAATGAAAATACTGGTCCAGATGGATCGGTATGTTCAATGAAAATACTGGTGGCACCGACGGGAATCGAACTGGCGACAGGGCCCAGATGGTAGAACTTGACCACTGGGCTATCACGGTGTCCATAATAATAATAATAATAATAATAATAATAATAATAATAATAGTGCTTCTCTGTCAATGGCTGATGCATTTCTGCACATGCGCCTCCATCGTCTCACCCGTGAGGGGAGTACGAAGAATTGACGATAAGCTCTAATGACAACCCCGCAAGGGCAGTTCCAACACTTCCAGACGGGCCGGTATGTTCAATGAAAATACTGGTCCAGAAATAGACCGGTATGTTCAATGAAAATACTGGTGGCACCGACGGGAATCGAACTGGCGACAGGGCCCAGATGGTAGAACTTGACCACTGGGCTATCACGGTGTCCATAATAATAATAATAATAATAATAATAATAATAATAATAATAATAATAATAATAATAATAATAATAATAATAATAATAATAGTGCTTCTCTGTCAATGGCTGATGCATTTCTGCACATGCGCCTCCATCGTCTCACCCGTGAGGGGAGTACGAAGAATTGACGATAAGCTCTAATGACACCCCCGCAAGGGCAGTTCCAACACTTTCAGACGGGCCGGTATGTTCAATGAAAATACTGGTCCAGAAATAGACCGGTATGTTCAATGAAAATACTGGTGGCACCGACGGGAATCGAACTGGCGACAGGGCCCAGATGGTAGAACTTGACCACTGGGCTATCACGGTGTCCAAAATAATAATAATAATAATAATAATAATAATAATAATAATAATAATAATAATAATAATAATAATAATAATAGTGCTTCTCTGTCAATGGCTGATGCATTTCTGCACATGCGCCTCCATCGTCTCACCCGTGAGGGGAGTGCGAAGAATTGACGATAAGCTCTAATGACACCCCCGCAAGGGCAGTTCCAACACTTTCAGACGGGCCGGTATGTTCAATGAAAATACTGGTCCAGAAATAGACTGGTATGTTCAATGAAAATACTGGTGGCACCGACGGGAATCGAACTGGCGACAGGGCCCAGATGGTAGAACTTGACCACTGGGCTATCACGGTGTCCTAAATAATAATAATAATAATAATAATAATAATAATAATAATAATAATAATAATAATAATAATAATAATAATAATAATAATAATAATAATAATAATAGACTCATCAGTCAATTTGCTTTTGATCCTATCGGACATGTGCCTCCATTGGTAGCACGGGGCCGTTCGGTGACGCGGCTCCGCTCCAAAATAATAATAATAATAATAATAATAATAATAATAATAATAATAATAATAATAATAATAATAATAATAATAATAATAATAATAATAATAATAATAATAATAATAATATATATTGATCTGTCATGGCTGAGCCCGAGGGCCATGCGCCTCCATCCCTCGACCCAACAGGGACTACAGTGAGTATGTTGGGGAGGGAAGAGTGACTCTAACCATCGTGCATAGAAGGCCCCAAAAGGAAGTCCCTACTACCCGCACAGTGTCGGGTACCTTGCAGGAAATCAACTACAAATGATTGATCTTCCCCGCGTGAGAGCTCCACGAGACTGGGTAGGTCCCACATGGAGGTACTCACAGGGGTAAATAATAATAATAATAATAATAATAATAATAATAATAATAATAATAATAATAACAATAATAATAATAATAATAATAGTGTATCTCCTGCCAATTGCTGAGCCAAAAGGCCATGTGCATCCAGTCCTCCATTCCATAAGGAAAGTCTCCACACCAATCGGTGGAATAAAGGAAGTGACGGCATAGAACATTACTCTAGGAGCTTTATACCAATCAGCCCATGGAAAGGACCGATGGCCTATGTACTCCCTAATAATAATAATAATAATAATAATAATAATAATAATAATAATACTATATCTGAGGCGTACTGATGCAGCTAATGGCATATCCTCAACTGACAAAAGCCTCCAATACCCTTGTTCGAGGTCCTCCACCCCCCCGTGTCAGTCTCTCGCCTGATGATCGGGGCCACCGATGGAGCTCCTGAGGGCAAGACTGCACTAAGCCGAGGTTATTCCGCAGTCCCAGCAACCTCTTGCAAGACGTCACCGAATGTGCAAGTGCATACACCAAGCGCGGTTGCTAGAGCTGCCTCGAAACCCCACCCATAACAATCTGGTGTCTGCTGGGTCCTGGGCTATCAACCAGCATATGCGGAGTTTAAGATCTTTTACGCGCGCAACGACCCTCCTCCCCAGCATCTACCACCAAAGGGTTATGAGTTGGCGTCACAGTTTAACGCCTTGAGGCCATTGGGCTGGAACTCTGTTTAGCAAGTGTGACTAGGTTTTTTCATCGGGATTTCCCTCAAATATGTCACAGTCAACACTCCAAGGCAGATTTACTATATCTGAGGCGTACTGATGCAGCTAATGGCATATCCTCAACGGACATAAGCATCCAATACCCTTGTTCGAGGTCCTCCACCCCCCCGGGTCAGTCTCTCGCCTGATGATCGGGGCCACCGATGGAGCTCCTGAGGGCAAGACTGCACTAAGCCGAGGTTATTCCGCAGTCCCAGCAACCTCTTGCAAGATAACAATCTGGTGTCTGCTGAGTCCTGGGCTATCAACCAGCATATGCGGAGTTTAAGATCTTTTACGCGCGCAACGACCCTCCTCCCCAGCATCTACCACCAAAGGGTTATGAGCTGGCGTCACAGTTTAACGCCTTGAGGCCATTGGGCTGAATAATAATAATAATAATAATAATAATAATAATAATAATAATAATAATAATAATAATAATAATAATAATAATAATAATAATAATAATAATAATAATAATAATAATAATAATAATAATAATAATAATAATAATAATAATAATAATAATAATAATAATAATAATAATAATAATAATAATAATAATATAATAATATAATAATAATAGACTTATCAGTCGATTGGCCTTTGATCCTGTCGGACATGTGCCTCCATTGGTAGCACGGGACCGTTCGGTGACGCGGCTCCGCTCCAAAGACTCGACTGGCAGTGCAATGTGCAAATGAGCGTGCTGTGCATGTGCAAGTGGTTGCAAGGAGTCAGAGGAGTTATCTGCCGAGAAGAAGTCCGCGACGCTGCGCTGACCTCCACCTACAACAGATCTAGCCAGACATTCTACCTGACTAGGCCTTCCCCTCCTTCTACCCACCTCCTGAACGACCGTGAGGTCGATCACCTCCTCCTCCTCCTCCGCCCCCTCTGCCTCCCTGGTCTGCGCCTCCAACTCCTCCCACTCCTTCCAGATGGTGGCAACAAACCTTCCTAACTCCTCCTCCACTTCTTCTGGGACAGGGATAAACAAAACGCCGAGCATCGCCGCCATCTTTTCATCCTCCCCCTTCAGCCATTCCTCTTTGAAGAGCCTCATCTCCTCCTCTGCCTCCCGCAGTTCCCTGTGATAAAGCCCTCCTCGATTCAGCATGAGGGCTGCCGGGCTTGCGCCTCATCGATAAACTTAAACAGTGCCTCACGAGAGCTCGCAAACGTTGGGCAATGCAGCAGGAAGTGACGTAACGACTCGGTAACCTCAGTGCCACACAAGGCGAAACAGCTTGAGCAGTCCGGCGAGCATGAGCCAAATTTGGATCGGTAGAGGCGAAGGCGATTGTTGCAGCTCAACAATCGCCTTCTGATAAGGTTGTGACTTCCCCCCTCCAGCGCCCGCCAACGTGGGAAAGCAGAGCGGGAAGACATCTGGCTAAGCAGCACCCTAAGCCCATCAGAGGGCTTAGCCTGCCGCTCCCAGCCAGCTACTTCCTGCCGGACAGACCATTGCTTTACCACCTCGTTCCAGTTCGCCAGAGCGGCCCGCCAGTCCTTATCATCTACCGTGCCATCTTCGTTCACGACCCGCTTGAGCGCATCCAAGCCCTCCCGCAGCCTGTGATCTGCTAAGATCAAATTTTCCGTATCTTCTTTCCATTTGCACCGACCCGTGTTGTAAAGCCTGCGTGTTAGCGCTGTGTTGCCCAGTAACTCGATGCGCCCTAGGAACCGAAGCCGGGCCGCCTTGGCAAGGATGCTAAAACTCGGCGTGCGGCCTAAACCCCTGGTGATGCAGCCGCTTGTGCGCGTACCAACACCCAAGATGACCCGCAGGGGCGCTACCAACGCGCCCTCCAGCTTACTCAGCTTGTTGGCGCCCGGCAGATCCCAAAAAGCCGATGCGTAAAGCAACTTTGCGCCAACCATTTGCTGCCAATTCATCAGCCGAAGACGCGCTGGAACTTCATGGGCAATCCAGAGGGGGTAGCAGGCAGCCGTTCCCGCTACAGTGATTTCCGCCGCCCGCTTCGCTTGCGGTTTATCGGAGAGGGTGTCCGTGAGCAGAACTCCCAGGTATTTGTAGTGGTCGGTGACGTTGAGAACCTTGCCCCGGAACCTCACGCATGGGGGCGACTTTTTTGACTTGGCGTGCCCGTATATCGGCATGACTTCCGTCTTGCCCGGTTTCAGGTTGATTTCAAGCCGATAGTCCTCCACGAATGTCGCCACGACATTTACAATCTGTTGAAGCTCCGTGACACTATGCGCAATTACCGCAACGTCGTCGGCGTAAAGCAGGGTCCGTATGTCTTCGATGCGGTTGAGGTCCTCGATCTCCAACTCTTTCGCGATTCGGACCGTTAGCTCATCCATGAAGACGTTGAACAGCGACGGTGACAACGGCGACCCTTGCTGAACTCCCATCTCTTCCAGCACTTCACCAGTGAGTTCGCCATCGACTAGCACTCGCGATGACGTTCTTCGGTAAAAACGCCGCAGAATGCAATAGAACTTGCCCTGTACCCCCATCTGGGTTAGCCTCTGAAACAACCCGGCCCGCCAAACCGTAGGGAATGCCTTTCTCAGATCCACGAACAAAACGAAAGAACGGAGGCCAGCTTGTTGTCTAAGGCGCAGACGCTCCTTAAGGACAAAAATCTGGTCCCCCGTACTACGTTTTGGCCGGAACCCACCCTGCTCTGGGCGAAGCCTGCCCGGCTGATCGATGAAAGCCGTAAGCCTCGCCGCCATAAGGGACAGATACATCTTACCCAGACAGCTCAGAATCGCGATGTCTCTCCAATTTTCCGGATCGGTTGGGTCGCCTCCTTTTGGGATGTTGACGATAATCGCTTTGCCCCAGTCGCTGGGGGTGTATTCGCACGATTTTAACCAGTTGAAGAAGCGCACCAGAAAGCTCACAATCCGCGTGCCTCCGTACTTGAGCATCTCGTTCTTGATCTTATCCGGTGAGCACGCTTTGTGATTCTGGAGATTTTCCTGGCAGAGCTCCACTTCCTTCTCGGTGTAATCATAGTCCAGCGGGCCCGTCTCAGTCCGGATCTCCTCGGCTTGCGCCATGGCCTCGAATTGGTCGCGCAGGTTGTCGTTATACTGGAAGGTTTCGCGGGCCTTCCGCTCGGGCTCAATCCGCGCTGCTTCCTCATCAGAACCGACTTCCTCTACACATGCATCCTCCAAAAACTGGTTTTCTTTGGGGACCACCATACGTCGGCGGTATTCTTCCCATTCTTGTAGTTTTTCCCGGAGTGTGCATGCCAGAGTGCCATCGGGCTTCCGAACAGGAGCAGAAGCGTTCGACCGCCGAACCCCGCCCAAACGCTTTGACAGCTTCCAGTACGTGGCCATGGTAGCGCTCCTGAAGTTGGCAGCGGTGTCATTCTGGACCCGCTTCCACGCTTGCTCCTTCTTCTCCTTGCATAACCTTCTGACCGCCTTCCTCGCTTCTTTATATCTTTGCCAGGCCTCTCGGTTGGCCTCATTCCTTCGCCAGAGGCCGTATGCCTCTCTCCGTCGCGCAATCGCTTCCCTAAGACTCTGCTTTTTGGGGGGTGGCTGTCCCCCCCAGACCAGTTCCAATCAGCCCATGGAAAGGACCGATGGCCTATGTACTCCCTAAAAATAATAATAATAATAATAATAATAATAATAATAATAATAATAATAATAGTGTATCTCCTGCCAATTGCTGAGCCAAAAGGCCATGTGCATCCAGTCCTCCATTCCATAAGGAAAGTCTCCACACCAATCGGTGGAATAAAGGAAGTGACGGCATAGAACATTACTCTAGGAGCTTTATACCAATCAGCCCATGGAAAGGACCGATGGCCTATGTACTCCCTAAATAATAATAATAATAATAATAATAATAATAATAATAATAATAATAATAATAATAATAATAATAATAATAATAATAATAATAATAATAATAATAATAATAATAATAATAATAATAATAATAATAATAATAATAATAATAATAATAATAATAATAATAATAATAATAATAATAATAATAATAATAATAATAATAATAGTGCTTCTCTGTCAATGGCTGATGCATTTCTGCACATGCGCCTCCATCGTCTCACCCGTGAGGGGAGTACGAAGAATTGACGATAAGCTCTAATGACACCCCCGCAAGGGCAGTTCCAACACTTCCAGACGGGCCGGTATGTTCAATGAAAATACTGGTCCAGACGGATCGGTATGTTCAATGAAAATACTGGTGGCACCGACGGGAATCGAACTGGCGACAGGGCCCAGATGGTAGAACTTGATAATAATAATAATAATAATAATAATAATAATAATAATAATAATAATAATAATAATAATAGTGCTTCTCTGTCAATGGCTGATGCATTTCTGCACATGCGCCTCCATCGTCTCACCCGTGAGGGGAGTACGAAGAATTGACGATAAGCTCTAATGACACCCCCGCAAGGGCAGTTCCAACACTTCCAGACGGACCGGTATGTTCAATGAAAATACTGGCCAGACGGAGCGGTATGTTCAATGAAAATACTGGTGGCACCGACGGGAATCGAACTGGCGACAGGGCCCAGATGGTAGAACTTGACCACTGGGCTATCACGGTGTCCAATAATAATAATAATAATAATAATAGTAATAATAGTGTATCTCCTGCCAATTGCTGAGCCAAAAGGCCATGTGCATCCAGTCCTCCATTCCATAAGGAAAGTCTCCACACCAATCGGTGGAATAAAGGAAGTGACGGCATAGAATATTACTCTAGGAGCTTTATACCAATCAGCCCATGGAAAGGACCGATGGCCTATGTACTCCCTAAATAATAATAATAATAATAATAATAATAATAATAATAATAATAATAATAATAATAATAATAATAATAATAATAATAATAATAATAATAATAATAATGATGATGATGATAAGAAGGATATCAAGGGGGAATACAGCACCACGTTGCTTGAATTTTTTAATAATAGTACATTTGTTCTTGACATACTGCCTAAAAAATAATAATAAAAAGAGAGAGAGATTGAGGGGAAGGATTTCAAAATTTACAAGAACAGCTAGAGAATCCGCTTTGACGTGCAGAATGAGGATATATCTATTGTATTTTAGTCTATCCGTGGGTCGATGCGCTGTGTAGCATGACTCCATAGCGCAGAAAGAAATCAGAATTGTATGACGAAAATGCTATTTCCGTCATAAAATCGGGAGGGTGTACTGTAGGCATCACCACCCGGATGGCCGGTAAAAAGTACCTTTTCCTGGTGACAGGTGCACCAGCCTGTTTTTCAGTATTATTTGTCCGTATTGGACCTGATGCCATTTTATTCCTGGTCTGTTGCCGCTTTCCTTTTCGCCTTCACTGAACGAGACATCATTCTCATTCTGTGTTTGGTTGTATTAGCATTACCAACTTTTTCTTGACCTATCATTGGGGGCATTACAAGTGAAGCCGAAAAGGAAAACGGCAATACACCAGGAATAGAATGGCATCAGGTCCAGTCCGGACAAATAATACAAGCGTATGTGCATGCATACATACATCATATAACCTATCTACCTTCTTACATATCTGTATACCTACCTACTACCTACATATCTATCTATCTATCTATCTATCTCCTATCTATCTATCTATCTATCTATCTATCTATCTATCTATCTATCTATCTATCTATCTTTCTATCTATCTATCTATCTATCTATTTATTTATTCATCTATCTATCTATCTCTATCTATCTATCTATCTATCTATCTATCTATCTATCTATCCATCTATCTATCTATCTATCTATCTATCTATCTGTCTATTTATCTATCTATCATTGTCTATCTATCTATCTATCATTGTCTATCTATCTATCTATCTATCTATCTATCTATCTATCTATCTATCTATCTATCTATCTCATCTAATCTATCTTTCTATCTTTCTATCTATAGTAGTATAGGGTGCCACTACAAGACACTTTTTCAATACACGCCCCCGCCACACAGTGACACACTCCGGCCGGCCCGCACGGGACAAAATGGCAACGGACGGTAAAAAGTGGAAACGGTTAATAAAATGACACACGTAGTCTTTCTCAACATTGAACACAGTCACAGCTGTCAATTTGCGAAAAAAGAAATATAAAGGGTTTTGCGGTTTTTTTTGTTGAAGTTGCTGTTAGATAGAAAAATGAAATATAATTTATCAGCCAATACTTCAACTATACGATTATACCAAAATCGTCTAATCGTGTAAGCGTTTTTTTGCTTCTGTTTTCTGTTTTTTTGCGAGCAATAAGTGCCTTATCCATATTATATATTATATTATTTATGTCATTAAATCTTATTCCAAATAATGTAAAAGATAAATATATTTGGAAAGAACAGTTTGAAGCAAGTAGTTATAGCTTAAATAAACTAAATGAATTGAAAATAAAGGCAGATAAAGAGATTGAAAAAGACGAAGCGATAATTGAGAATATGAAGAAAGAGTTGATGAATAAGAAGGAGAGGCGAGATGCGTTGAAAGAGACGATAGATGAAAGAGAGAAGGAGAGAGAAGAGATAGAAGAAGACTTGATGGAGGATAGACGAAAGAAGTTGAAGAAAAGGAAGATTGAGAGTGAAATAAGATTGATGAAGCATTGGAAGAAGCACAATAGAGGGATGATAGTTGCAGAGGAGCTTGTTAAGATGGAAAAAATGATTGAAAGAGGGACTACATTTACGGAGGCATGCATGATGATGAAGAGATTAGATGAAATAGGGATAGACGTAGGGGACGGTGATAGAAATATGAATAGGGCATGTAGGGGATAGTTGAATATTATTTATATGAGGGCAATATTTTCAAAAAGAAATGCTTATAGCTATTGCTGTAGGTTATATTTTCAAAAGCAAAAATTTATATAAAGTCCTGGGCACGACATTAAACTACCCCTACACAAACACACATATTGTCCCTCTGTGTGTGTTTGTGTAGGTCGCGATGCCGCCGAAGAAGAAGAAGGAAGAAGAACCGTCATCTCCTCCAAAGGTAATAACTTTCTTGCTTGTGCTTGTTGTAAATCTTATTTATGTGCTGTTTTAGAAAGAAGATGCTACAATGAATGAAGCTGACAACAAAATGAAAAAGCTTAATCTTGTATCTCCTCAGTTGTCAAGCGGCTCAGGAAAATACATTGAAGAAACATTTGATCTTTTTCTTGAGGCCGACGAAAAGGGAAATTTTTCCGTTTATACGGAGAAAAAGAACGATAATCGGCAAGCTGTCGTGCTGTATGGTTCTCGCAAATCAACCAAACAGGTTCGTCCTGGACAGGTGATGTGGATCATAAAAAAAACTGACGACACTATGTTTGTGTGTCCTTCTTTCTACGATGTCTATGTAAAATGCAAAGACATTGAGAATGACGTAATCAGCGTCATTCGTTCTTCAATTGTTAATTGAAACTTTGTTGCTGACTTGAAGTGTCTTGGAAAGGAGATGTTTGTTTTTAAGTTGAAAAATTAAAAAAATACTAATGATTTTATTTTACAAATCCATTATTTCTTTTTTCTTTCTTATTCTTTGACTTGACCTTATATTCTCCGGTTTTATGTCTAATGACTTTAATAAGTGGCCGGTCTTTTTTTCTTTAGTTACTTCTTTAATGTGGTCTGCTAGTTGAGGTTTAACTTCTTCCGGTTCTTGTTCGTCCATTTTAGATTTTAATAATTGTTGAGGACTGACTAGTTCGTGGTCGCCAAGTATTAACTTAAAGCCTTTCCGACCTTTAACTGTATATACTTTCTTTGAATACTGAACATCACCCTTAGAAAAAACAGTTCTTTCTAGTTCTTTTCGCACGGTTGAACCCTTAGGAAATTTATTAATAAGACCAGCCCTATATATTTCTTGGTCATTCTTCTTTTTACCATAATAAACTTCCATTGGTGTAGCCTTTATTGTATTATGAAATGTATTATTATAATTATCAACAATTTCATTAATGTAAGGAACCCAAACAAAGTCGTCATTAACTTCCCACATAAAATTCAAATCATTTCTTATTGTTCTAATAAATCTATCTACTATACCCATAGTTCGGTGGTCGCCAACTTCGTTAGTTGTATGTTGAATTCCGTTGTCTTTAAAGTATTCAGCAACTTGACCTTTATATTCACTCCCGTTGTCGGACGTAATCCTTTTAGGTTTCGGCATTTTTTTTAATCCTTCCAATACTTCACCAGTTGATTTATTTTTTATCGGTTCAATCCAGCCACGACGAGAATAAACATCAATCATTACTAATCCAAAGTTGTAGTTTTTGTTTCCTTTCTTAGTAGCTATTTTAGACATATCCATTAAGTCAATAAACACTTGGCTTAATGGTTCTGGCTCAGGGGATAGTATAGTATTCCATTTTTTAGGGGTCTTAGATTGATGGTGTATTTCAGAAGCTTCTTCAATTTTCTTTTTTTCAAGTTCTTCCTTATCTTGCGGAGACTCCGCCTCCGCACCTCCGGGTTCATTGTTTTGTGCTGTATGTTTATTATCCATACTATATATTAAAACTTTTAAAAAAAGTTTCACAAAACTTGGGATTGTTAGATTTTCTTTCAGAAAATCGGTTTGTTTGAAAAACAAACTCTGCGAAGCCTTGCTTCTCAAAGCAAGAAGGGCTTGCCCTTACTAGAACTTTAAAAATATCTTTGAAACATCATTACTTTCTTTTTTTGACTTCTCTGGTTGTCCCGCATAAACATTGACATTAACACGGCCAGTCTTCTTACCTTTGTTCCGTCCGTAGGACGAACCTCCACCTCCGGTGGAGCCTCCTTTCTTAGGCTGTTCCTCTTCCTCACTCTCGCTTTCCTCGCTCTCACTATCTTCTTCCACTTTCTTTTTTACAACCTTCTTCGCCTTCTTCTGTTTAGTCTTTAATTTAATACCCGCAACCCGACGGGCAACGATATCTACAAAGTCTTGTTCTACTTCCTCATCGCTTTCACTGCTCTCCTCACTTAGCTCACCGTACGCTTCTGCGAGCGTAGCTCCGCAGTCCCGCCCATCAATCATATCCTTAGCCAACTGTTTCTTAGACACGTGGTCCATCTTTTCGTCTTCGTTCATTTCTTTCACATTCTTAGCCTCTTCCTCCGCTAGTAGTTCCCTAGCCCTTTCAATCTTTCTCTGCCTCGCATACTGTTTCTTCATTACAGTAGCTTTTTCAAGATTTTTTATGGCAATCTCTCTATTTCCTCTTGGCATTTTCGGTTGTATATCTAACCAAAAATAATTTTTATACGGATTAATTATTATCCAAAATATACACCTCCACAGGTTTTGGTGAAGCACGGTTCAATGGGCAGTCAATATAAGTCGCTCTTAGGCTTATCTGAAATTGCGGTTGATAGTCTAGATATAGCCAACCTTGATTTAACGAACACAAACATAGTGGGCTTATACACAGATAGGGTGCCAGAAGATGCTGACCCCGTAAATCTTTATTTTACTAATAGCCGATTTGATGCGAGGTTGGCTTTAAAATCAACGACTGACTTAAAAGAAGGCACTAATCTATACTATACTGATGGTAGGTTTGATGCGCGACTAAACACTAAATCAACCACTAACCTAGCCGAAGGCACTAATTTATATTATACTAATGCTAGGTTTGACACTCCATTAGCAACAAAGAGCACAACCAACTTAACCGAAGGAACTAACTTATACTACACCACAGCATGGGCTAATACAGATTTTGACACAAGGATAGCAACTAAATCAATAGATGCTTTAAGTGATGTAATCATAACAGGCACCCCCGCTGATAACCAACTGCTCATTTACAGCACGGGGCAATGGCGAAATGTTGCTTCTCCTTTTCTTAGATTGGATGGGCTCGCTATGATGATAGGGGATTTAAATATGGGAGGTTTTAATGTATCAAATGTCGGTAATGTTGATGGTATTGATGTTTCGGCTCTTGATAGTTCTGTGGTTAAACTAACAGGAGACCAGACTATAACAGGAAACAAAACATTTACTACTTATGTGGGGGTAAAAGACTCAAATCCATTAAACACAGGTAAGTTATTCTTCAATTACAACAATAATATGGGTTCTATTTATTCGTCGGATGCGGGTGGAGCAACGGGCTATCCACTAACTATTGTCGGCTCGTCCATACTTTTTGCTCCAACAACAGGGGGTGGAATGACATTGACAAATAATGTTTTAAATTTTAACAGCACAACAGCAATCAGCGGACTGCCCGCACCATTCTACGACGGCGATGCTTCAACAAAGGCTTACACCGATACGAAACTGGCAAAGGACGGCACAGTGGCTATGACGGGCAGTTTAAATATGGGAGGATTTTCAATTACAAATGTTAATCTTGTTGACAACATTGATGTTTCTGTCCTTGATACTTCGGTTGTCAAACTAACAGGAGACCAAACCATAGCAGGAACCAAAACATTTAGCAGTATAATAAATGCTAGTGCGGGGATTGATATGAAAAGCCAAAGCATAACAAATGTAAATCTTGTTGACGGTGTTGATGTTTCTACTCTTGACACTTCTGTCGTTAAACTAACAGGAGACCAAACCATAGCAGGGAATAAAAAATTTACTTCAACAATAGAAGTGCGGGGTGCTACTGCTCCAACCGCTTTTGATGGTATCGGTATTGCCTTTGATACGGCGACAAATATAGGAGAGATTGTGGCACAAAAAATAGCAACCGCGGCCTATTATCCAATACAAATAACAGGGTCATATGTTGATTTATATGCGGGGGATAATGTAATCGCGACAGCAACGGGCACGACACTATCTTTAAACAATAGAAAAATTACAAATTTGGCAACACCAACAGCAACAACGGACGGAGCGACAAAAGGGTATGCGGATACATTAGACGGGCAAAATGTGAAACTAACAGGAAACCAAACCATAGCAGGAATTAAGACATATAGCAGTGGTGTTGAAATAACGGGAAATTCAATAAATGCTACAACAAAGGGCACATTTATCGTTTTCAATTCTACCAGTAATATCGGGTCAATTGCTAGTTTGGATATGAAAACTGCAACATATTACAACTTTGAAATTTCTGCGAAAAAAATAAGTTTCATTATTGACGGGACGATTGTTGGTTGGGTAAATGCTTCGGGGTTAGATTGTAATAGTAGCAAAATAGCCAACCTTGGAACTCCGACATTATCAACGGACGGAGCGACAAAAGGGTATGCGGACACATTGGACGGGCAAAATGTAAAACTAACAGGCGACCAAACCATAACAGGAATTAAGATATTTAATGGAAGTAGAAATGATGTAAGGGCACTGACCTTATTAAGCCAAGCCGATTTTAATAATGTGGATATAATTAATGGAGGAAATATAACATATAATGGGGCGAGGATATTAAACCAAAACGGAGGAGATATCTTTTTCAGTCAGACAACAGGAGATTGGCAGTCTTTCTTATATACTCTAAATACTGCTTCAAGTGGAACCGCGAACCAACGAGGCTACCTATTTACGAATGTAGCGGCTGATGTAAAAGGGGCGGGACTTTATATTTCAAAACTTTTGGATAATAAGTCGCTGTCGTCTGACATTGTCCGTTTTAACAATGCTGGCGGTATGCGGTTTTATGGTGCCTTAGATATGAATTCAAACAACATAACAAGTGGCGGAACAATAACGGGAACTACAATTACTTCAACCGCGGGGATATCAACAACTACATTAACGGCGAGCGGATTAATAACGGCAAATGCGGGTATATCAACAACTACGATCACTGCGAGTGGCCTACTAACAGCGACAGGAGGTTCTAGCATAGTTATACAAGGAAATACTAACGGAGGTAATACACGCGGAATATTTTTGTGGGACACTGGCAACACCAGTTATGGTATTTATATGGCTTCAAATGGAGGAGGTGCAAATACCAGAAGTCTAGCGGGAGGGTCTGCGGTTGCAGGCAACGATTTCACTTCTTTTGCTGTTAGATTTAGAGTGAGCAATGCTTCAACCGACGGATTTATATGGGAGAACTCTTCCGAACAATTGTTAATGTCATTAAACGGGGCAAACGGAACTTTATGGACAAAAGGATTAATAACGGCAAATGCGGGGATATCAACAACAACAGCAACCGCGAGTGGATTAATAACAGCAAATGCGGGGATTACATATACTGGCACACTTACATCAGCAACGAATACCAGTGGGGCAAAAATATCCATTCAAGGAGGAACAAATGGAGGAAGCACCAGAGGAATATATATTTGGGATATTACTGATACAAACTGGGGGATATATATGAGCCAGTCTGGGGCTAGTAGGTCATTAAGTGGAGGAACAGCACCAGCAGGAAATGGATTTAGTAGTCATGCCGTAAGATTTAGATCGGGTGCGGACACGACCCAAGGTTTTGTGTGGGAAAATGGAAGTGATGTTGCTTTAATGTCGTTGAGAGGGAACGATGGATTTTTGTGGAACAAAGGTGCCTTTCAAGCAGATGGTGGAATAACTCTTCCAACAACATCAAGCGGTTCTTTAACAATAAGACAAAGACCCGCTTCTACTAACGACCCACAACTATATTTTAAATCGGGAGGATATACGAATTATGGTGTAATTGTTTCTTCAACTGATTTGCTTCACGCTTGGACTACTTCAAACTCTACTACTGGTGAGCCGTCAGGTAGTTATAATTATATCCCGCTTAATGGTGCTTGGACAAACTCCTCGGATAGGAGATTAAAAGCAGATATTAAACCATTAGACTGCGGTGATTGTTGCGAGAAACTAATGAAAATAAATTGTTGTTCTTATTATTGGAAGGCAGACGAAAAGAAAGAAAAAAAGAACCACGGATTTATTGCTGATGAAGTTAAAAAAATATTTCCTGAATTTGTATCGGAAAGTGGAATGAAAGCAGAGGATGGAGATGGCTACCTTGAAGGTATAACATATACGGACTTCATTCCAATATTAGTCAGTGCTTTTCAACATTTAACGGAAAAAGTGATTTATTTAGAAAAAGAAAATAAAACTTTGCTTAATATATTACAAGACCAAGCGAACCAATTAGCAGAAATCAGAGCAGTTTTATTTCCTTCAAATGCCACCGCCTAGATTACATCCACCGCCAATCATAGAGACGGAAGAACTCACACCCGAACTCAAAAACCGTGTGCTAGATGTCCAAATTAAGCAGGAAGAAAAAAAATTAGACCACGAATACGAGGACAGCTGGGATTGCTGTTTGACTAAGCGAAAAACTGACAGCCGACTTATTAAATACTTATTTCAAATGGGTATCATTATCGCCATCATCACCCTTTGTATCGTGAGGTTGTCTGAAAAGAACTTGCCGTGTGAAGTTGCCAACACTTATGTGGGTATTTTAACACTATTAATAGGCATCTGCCTTCCTAGCCCATCTAGTTCAAAGAAGTGAGCATTCATATAGCTGGGTTTTATACCAAGAAGCATCATTTGAGCAGATTAGCGGAATAGCTTCATCAAAACTAACACACCAATCGCTGAAAGGCTTATACACACATTTAAATTTGGTTTCTATTCCTTTTTGAATACACCACACACAACTTTCATTTTTTTTATCGCTAACCCGTGAATAGAAATCGCAGGCAGTCCGAGCGGAAATATTAATTAATAAAAAGTTTATAAGCAGTAATATAGAGGGCATTACAATGGCAGACTATAAATTCCAAAAGATTATTTTTCTGAGTAATGATTTTACAGGAGGTAGCAAAACATTTGACAAAACCATTAAATTGAACTTTACCCCAACTAGAATGAATGTTAAGTATATCCACTATATGAATGATATGACTGAAACGAAAACAAAAATTCTTCATATGGACCGCATTGGAATTATTGGCACATTCGCTGATAGCAATGTCGCAAACATTTCCAATCTTAGCTACAACTTGGGGATTATTAATTGGACTGACGGTCAATACACATTTAGAGTGCTTAAAACAGACAATGGCAGTATTGAGACTGACCTGCTAGCTGGAAGAATTGTTATTTGTTTAGAATTTTTGGCTTGATATTTATATAACCGATGGAGAAAATAAATAATGTAAAGGTTAAACCAGTCAAGCAAAACGGAGATGGCGACAAGTTGGCAAAAGGATATAAGTTGTTTGATGAACCGTATGCCAATATTTTTCTTCTCGCTCGCAAGAAGAGTGGCAAGACGACCGCACTGTTTGAAATACTGAAAAGGACGACTGACAAAAAGACCCTTATTGTTATTATAGCCAGCACGATACACAAAGACCACATATACAAAGAAATGGTTAAACACTTCAAGAAGAAGGGAAACCCGATGGCGATATACACATATTTGAAAACGGATGGACTGTCTGTGATTGATTACGAATTGGACAAGCTCAACAAACCCGACGAGGAGCAAGAAGAAGGCGAAATCATTCAAGACGAGAAAGAAGAACCGAAGCCGAAGTTTCTTTATTTTGGTAAAGAGGAAGAGAAGAAGAAGCAGGAGGGAGGCGAAAAAACACCGAGACCGTCTAAGTATCAAACACCAGAAGTCGTGTTCGTGTTAGATGATTTGGGTAGTGGGCTACGTGATAAGTCCGTAAGCGACCTGTTGAAAAAAAACCGCCACTACAAGTCAAAGGTGATTATGAGCTCGCAGTATCTTAACGATATGAAACCTGAGGCGATTAAACAGCTTGACTACCTTCTTATTTTTCCTGGTCAGAGTGTTGATAAAATTGAACTTGTATATAAACATTTAGACCTCGGCTACGACCTTGAATACTTTATTGAAAAATATCACGAGGCGACCAAAGAACGATTTAACTTTTTGTATGTTGATGCTGTATCGGACGAACTGAGGCAAAATTTCAACAAAAGGTTTTTGTAATTTTAATATTTATTTTTTTCAGAACTATATATAGATGCCAACATCACCAGTGATTATTTCACAACCATCGGGATACAATATCAGCTACAATCCAAGCCCTGTAAGTATGCCACAAGCAGGAGGACGAAAGAAGAAAGGAAAAAAGAAACAAACAGGAGGCAAAGTTAATTGGGCCAAGGTCGGAAAAGCGATAGTGGATGCTAATAGGTTTATCAAGAAGAACCAATTGATTTCAAGGGGTGCTACCTTTCTTAGCGATGTCGGAGTGCCTTATGCTGACCGTGTAGCAAAGGCCGCGATGAAGCAAGGATACGGCAAGCAACGAGGTGGAGCAGTCAAGTTTCGGTAAGGACAAGCCACTCAAATAAAAAACTAAACCTTCTATTATTTTTTTTACTAATAATATACAACCAGTAGTAATGCGAAGTAAGCCAAAGAAGAAACGCGGTAAACAAAGACCGCCGAGGATATACAGAGCCCAAGATGGCCGACCTTATATCAAAGTGAAAGGCAAACGAGCATATCTCAACTTTGGCGAGAAAACGAATGACCTTTCAACACTTCAAATCGTTAAGCTGTTTTTGAAATATATGAAAGGGGACAATAAAACGAAGAAAACACGAAAGACGAAGGAGCGAATTGTTAAGTCCGAATTCAATCGCCTTGAACACGAGAACCGCAACCAGATACAAAACAACCTGCTGAAAAAATATGAACTAATACACGAGCAGGAAGAAAAGGAAAAGAAGTTAAGAGAACAGGCGGAAGATGAGAAGAAAAGAATGGAGAGGAAGGAGAATGCCGACATTAAAGAAAGACAAGAAGAATTAATAAGGGAGGCGAACAGAGAGCAAAAACTTATAGAGGATGTAAAATTTGAACAAGATAGAAAAAACAATTTGATGTTATTACCGCCTTTCCAACCTCAATACATACAAGCACCACCACAAGCACCACCACAAGCACCACCCCAAGCACCACAACTAGGACCACCACAAGCACCACCACAAGCACCACAACTAGGACCACCACAAGCACCACAACTAGGACCGCAACTAGGACCACCCCAAGCACCAGAAGAAAAGCAGATGCCATTGAAAAAAAAAGAAGAGAAAAAGGCTGAAAAGGAATTAAAAGAAAAATACATTGAATTAATGAAGAAAGCGGGCTTTACAACTAAATTTATTAAAAGTTTGAGCAAAACAGAATTTATCAAACTTGGCACAGGAATAGAGAAAGCGATAGCCGATGCCCAATCAGCAGATGAGCAGAAAGAACTGGCGGAACAATACAAAAAAGAATTAGAACAAGAAAAAAAACTAGCGGAGGCCAAAGCGAAACACTTTGAAATTAAAGATAAAATATCATACATATCCGCAGGTTTAAGAAATGATTACAAGTATCCGAAATTGGATATACCCAAAACTTTGGGCCCTGCTTTGGAAAAAGAAATGAAAGCTCGGGGCAAACCACCACCCAAAAAAGTTAAAGGAAAACACACGACAGCGGGTATGGCACAAGTTATAGTAGATGAAGGTATTGATTTAGGAATAGACCAGAATGAAATGAGAAAGAAACTCGCTGATTATTTGGGAATAAACCAAGCTGGTGCTGGGGCAAAAACGATGGAGGAATTAATACACAAACTTTTAACGATAGCAAAAATTAAGAAATATTTGAAGAAGGGTAAATACAGGAAAAAAATGAAGAAGGATTATGTAAGTAGCTTAGTAACTGAAATGAGAAGCGACCCAAACATTAAAAATCAAGTTTCAAATACTCTCGGTATTCAACCAACCGAGGAACAGCCAACAGAAGAGCAACAAACAACACCAACAGAAGTTCAACCACAGCCAACAGAAGAGCAACAACCAACACCAACAGAAGAGCAAACACCTCCAACAGAAGAGCAACAAAAACTACCAGCGAACTTAGCGGGGGAAGGTAGAGGGCTAATGACGGATGAAATAGACAACATTATGAAAAAGCACGAATGGTATTTGGGGACTGTGGCGAGCGACGAAATAAACCAACTGAAACCAGAAAAAAGAAAGAAGTATGGCTTTATAATGAACTTGGATAAGTCTAGCCAACCAGGCTCACATTGGATTGCTGTTTGGATTGATACCATTAAAGACGACACTATTGAAATCTACGACCCTCTCGCACTGTATAAGCCGACTGAGCTATTTCTTCACCAAATGAAACAGCTTATTGAAAAGAGTAAGCCGAACACATATCTGCTTATGAAGGTTAATCAAGTCAAAAACCAAAGCGACACGACAGATACCTGCGGATGGCATAGTATTAGGTTTTTACTTGAACGAGCGAAAGGGAACCGCTTTAAATTTGCCAGCGGTTGGACAGACTTAAAAGAAAAAGAAGCGGATGAGTTGAAAACCCAGAACGGCTACGGCTTGGACACTTTTATTTAGCAGCACCCCCTCCGTTGTGGCAGATAATTAAAACAAAAATATATTTTCCTATATATACAACCTACGGTCGTAGACAGTATAGTTTTTGAGGTCGTAGGAGGTTTTTGAAAAAAAGCTCCTACAATGGAATATAGGGGAGGCAGGAGCTCTAACATTTACTATGTCAATAGCAAAAATAGGATAAACGGCACGGATAGTGATTTCACACACTCCATTGATATGAAATCGCTAGACAACCCGACACACTGTAAAATTCTTCATATCTATGTGCCGAAGTCGTATTATTCTGTTTCTTCGCCATACAATACTTTTACACTTAGTGAAGATGGATACGAGGCGCTAATTACGATACCCGAAGGAAACTACACAATGAATAACTTAAAAAATAAGCTAGCCGAGGTGCTAACCGCAGATAGCCCCAATGACTACACATATACAATAACAAGCAACAATACCAATACCGACCCAGAAGACGGTAAGCTATTATTTACCGTAGCGAATAACGGAGGCATCCAACCGCGGTTTATATTTGACGGCGAAACTCGCATTCACGAAGTAATGGGTTTTGACCGCGACTCAACATATTTCTTTGCTAATAATACTATTAGGTCGCCGAATGTCATAATCTTGACTGGCGAAAAAACTTTGTATCTTCAATCAGACCTCGTTGGTGAAGGCGATAACCACGTGCTCCAAGAAATATACACAGCGAATGAATTCCGTTCGGCTCTGTTATCGACGACGGCTCGGGCAGTGAATACGGAAAACGGCTATCTACTAGTTCAAGCAATTTGTATCGGTTTTACTTGACTGACGAAAACGACCAACCAGTTAATCTCAACGGCCTCGGTATTGTTATGACATTGTTGATTTACCGTGAGACGAATTATTTTAATTTATTTACATCATTTTTTAATTTGTTGAAATCTAGGTAGGTTAATTAATTTTAATTTTAGAATTATTTATTTTTTTGGGGGATTAATATAGGAACCATTTACAAATAGTTTTTGAGATCGTAAGTGGTTTTTGAAAAAAAGCACTTACACACAAAATGCCTACACAACACGGAGGCGAACTAGATTTTAGCAGGACTGACTACATCAGTGCTTCTTATCGCTTGAATAAGCTTACCCCTCGTGAGGGTTCTTCTAGTATCACTATAACTACCGCAGGAGGACAGGAAAGCAACTTTGACCTTATTAGTCGCCCATTTAACTTGGCTCGCTCTGTTTTGAGTTTTACTTATGCTCCTGCCGCGAAGGCGGCGAACTACAATAAATGCTTTATGGATTGCCTAGCACCGATTAGACAAATTCAATTGATTACCAGAGGTGGTGTTTATCTGTGCGACATTAATGAAGTCGGCAATATAAGCAAGATGATTTGGAAACCCGAAACCTCCATTGATGATTTACTCGCTTTGGAAAACCACGACAACAACTCTGGAGCTGGTTGTATGCTTCAAAAGAACAACACAACAAACGGGGCGGGTTTTAGTAATACCGCTGCGACTGAAAGAAAAGTTAGCTTGCTTGATGCTATCGCTCTAAAAGCAGACGGAACGGCTTTGACCGCTGTTGGTGATACTAGCACTGGTGACCGATCGGCGGCGATTACTACTCGTATTACCGAAGTTATGACTTCATACCAAACTAAGATGCGGGCTTACTTAACTCAACCAGCAACAAATGCTCGCAGACACGATGATAGTTTAATCGCAGCAGCAACTGGCACTCTTAGTGTTGTTAATGTTGCGCACAATGAGGCTAAGTATTTCTCAGGAGGCGCAATTGGACAACCCGAACCGATTAGCAATGTTAAGATTAATCTTGGAATGCTTTACAATACTATTTTCGCTCTGGATAAAACCATTATGTTTCCAGAAATTTTGACTATGCGGATTGTTTGGCAACAGACACCCAAAATCTTTTATTACAACGATGATGCTCTTTCTACTGGTGGAGGCACGGTCGCACAAGCTGATTTAAGTGTGGCCGTCACTAACCTCAACCTCTTCTTAGCTGTTGAAACCAATCCCGATGTTATCCAATCAATTCAGCAGAAGATTATGAGCCCCGAAGGTATGAGCTTCAACATTGATTATTCTTACTTGTATAAAAATACGGCAACTTCGGGTTCGCAAAATGTCATTCTTAGATTTGACAGAGGCCACGGACGGCGAATTAAGAAGATTTATCACTCTGTGTTTAACGGAACCGAAAATAAGAACACTGCCTACGACAATAGCAACCTGCTTGGTGCTAAGGTCCAAACATTTTACACCACACTAGACGGAGCACGACAGCAGGAATTTAATGTTGATTGTCAAACTGGAAAACTAGAAGACTATATGTATCTTAAACCGAAGTTGGAAGGCTCGTCTTTGATGAATAGCAATGTTTATCAATACAACTGGTTTTGGTGCGATAGCTTTGACAATACTCGCCCTCTGTGGAGCAAGGACCAAAATGAAATCAGCGGATTATCCCTAGACACCGAGCGACGATGGGAGTTTATCGCAACCGTCGTGGCTGGAACCTACAATCATTACACATTTGTCGTAACTCAGCAAGAAGTAAATGTTAAGAATGGCACCATTACTAGAACTTAAACCCCCACCAGTTAGGTAATATGTAGTAATTAATTTTGATAGATTATTTATTTTTTTGTTAATATAGGAATTATGAGCCACCAAAGAAATTTAGTCGCCCAAAATCCAGGCGGAGACTTCGTAAATGTCAAAGTCGGGTATGATGGATATGTAGGGGGTCAAAATATGAAAACTGCCTTTGGTGAAGCATTAACCAGTTCATTAACACCAGTATTACAGGAAATCTTTCCATATACTATCAATACAAGGGTATGGACAAAAACAGAAACAAACGCGAGCGTTTCATTTAGCAGTAATATGGCCTAATTAAAAACAACCGCTAATGCTACTGCTAATGCCGTTATGGAAAGCAAAAGAAAAATAAAATACAGAACGGGTATGGGTGTTTTAGCCCGCTTCACTGCCTTATGGACTACTGATGAAACTAAGGAATATATATCATTTATTGGTATAGGCGATACCGCACTACAAAATGGATTCTACTTTTATAAGGATGGTGTGGTTGGTTTCTGTATAGCGCACGCGAAAGGAGGTGTTGTTTCCTATATTCAACAAGCAACCTGGGATGACCCATGTGATGGAACAGGCGATATGCCGCTCTTGGATTTGACGAAGGGAAATGTCTTTCAAATTCAATTTCAATATTTAGGCTTTGGGGCAATTAAGTTTTCAATTGAGAACCCCAACACAGGCGAATTCCAGCAAGTCCATATGATTAAGTATGCGAATGCCAACACGGGTGTCAGTCTGCGGAATACAACTCTTCCATTTGTTGCTAGAATGAGAAATGATGCCGATACAGGAATACAAAGTTTAAAAACAGCAAGTTGTAGTATGTTTATTGAGGGCGCTAACACCGTTAATTCAAGCATATCTAACGAAGCGGAAGGAAGTGAGCCAGCGAGCACTACTGAAAGCCCAATTCTTAGCATAAAAAATAAATCGCTTTTTAATGGCGGTGCTACAAATTATTCAATTGTTTATCCATCTCTTGTGAGCATATCAAACGAAGATACCAAAGTTAATATAGTGAGGATTGTGAAAACAACTGGAACACTTACGGCGGAGAACTTTGCTGATATTGATGCTACAACTTCAATCGTGTCAAAGGATACCGCCGCGACTGCTCTTGGTGGTGCCACTATAACGGATGTCATACTTAAACTTTTTGTTAATGCTACTTCTAGCCAGCTTATTGACTTGCGAACTTACGACATTCAACTTTCTCCTGGTGAAAATCTAACATTTTTACAAAAGTCTGTCGCGACTGCTAATAATGGAGGAAATGTGAGTGTTATCGTTAATTTCTTAGAAGATCAGTGAAGCAAAAAAAAATACAAAAGACTTTACAAATACTTCTTCAATTCATCTCTGGTCCTACACCATGGTTGTTTCATTAACCATTCAATATATGGCTTGTCAATCTTTGCGATGTCTTCAAACTTCTTTCCGCGGTATTTGCCGAATTGAAAAATGTCCTTCGGTTGTGTATTTCTCATTTCTTCAATTGCTTTTATTTCGTCGTGTATTACCTTTTGAACATCTTCCAACGAGAAGGATTTTTTTTCTCCTTCAATGGAAAGTTTTTGGAACTTCTCGCACAGTCTTGTTAGGGTGGTCATAGCAGGGCTGTATATATAGGGTAATATAAAAAAATAAAAAATAAATAATTAATATAGGAACATTTTTAAAAAGCTTCACCAAAACCGTGGAGGTGCGGAGGCGAAGTCTCCGCGAATGTCCGAGTGGATAAAGTTCGTTAAGGCTTACTCTGCTAAGCATAATATAAGCTACAAGGAGGCATTGAAAAAAGCTGGTAAGGAATACAGAAAGCAGAAGGGAGGCAGTGCTGAGTTGTCAGAGGATGTCTATTTGTCTTCGTCGGATAGAAAGGGTGCTGACGGTTGGAAGCCAGTAGCGAGCAAAGAAAAATCAACAGTGTATGAAAAAGACGGTAAAGCTATTGTCGCATTTAGAGGAAGTGCGGATAAGCGAGACTTACTCACCGATGTCGCATTAGTAAAGGGAGTATTGAAAAGAACACCGAGATACAAAGAAGAACAGAAGCTGGTTAATGAAGTCATAAAGAAATATGGAAAAGATAATGTAGAGCTAACGGGTCATAGCCTTGGAGGAACGATAGCAAAAGACCTAAGCCGACAAACGGGTGTAAGGGCGACCACATACAATAAAGGCAGTAGCACTAAGGACCTAATTGAAGGAGTGATTGACCGAGTGGCGGTGAAAGTAAATCCAAAAGGTAAAAGGGCGAAGACTGCGAAGCTAACGACGAACTACCGAACAGCATTTGACCCTGTTTCATTGTTAGGGGCTACGGCCGTAAATACTAAGTTAGTCAAACCAAAAAAAGGAATTCATACGATTAGAAGCTTTAAGGGTAGGGGTAAAAAGGCAAAAAAATAAATTTTTCTTTTATCAAATTTTTTTCATTTAGTATCCAAACGGTCTAGTCTCAATCGCATTATCTACGATACCTATAATATTTCTTTTAGTGTAAGTAAAGCTGAATATTTTTTCTAAGTATTCACTCGTTATTTTTTTCTGTTGTTTATCTCTTGTTATCTTGCTGTTCTCTACAATAACAACTTTACCAGATTTTTCAATTCGTTTAGCAATCATTTTTTCTTCCTGAGTTTTAAGCAACTCTAACAATTCATTCTTTCCGTTCTCAATAAGGTCGTCGTTTTTAATTCCAAGTCCGCAACTAATGACACTTAACATATTTGGTAAATTTAATGATTTATTGTTTTCATAATTCATACTAAAGCCTTTTACTTTCATACTTGCTTTACCATTATCTAAGACATATCCATAACACTTTGGTCCGCCTCCGATAAAGGTCATAATCTTTGCTCCGTGTAGTTCGTCCGTCCATTCGCCTAACAGCTTATCAGTTTTCACATCTGTTTCGCCTTTCGTTAAGTCTGTCGTGTATATGACACTGTCGGTATCGTGGTATAGAACTCTGTTGTCTAGTTTGTCCATCATCTCATATAGTCTAATCCTCGCGTGGCAAGTCGTAAATAAAGCAACTACAATATTTGTTTTTACTGGGTCGCTTACCGCATCCTGTTTAAAGTCATAACTCGCTTCTATTATCTTGTCGTTGATAATGTTTATGTTTATGTTATCAACTGACTTATCGTTCATTAACTTGTATAAGGTATCTTTATCTTTAATCATTTTGTTTTGAGTTTTGTTTTGCTTTTCACCAAACTTGCCCCACAGACTATTCAAGCACAACTTAGCAACAGCTCGCCGTCCTGGGTTTTCTTCTATCTTGTTTTCGTCCATCTTAATTCCCATTTTAATTTCCATACTGTCAATGTAGTTTCTTTGTTGTTCCTGTGTAATACATCCATCAGGATATCCGCTTGACTCTTGTTTAACCTTTAAGAAAGTTTTTATGTAATCTTTGAAAAGGCTACTGCTCTGTTCCTTCCAGTGCCATACCTCATATACCTTAATTAGCTTGTAGCCTTTGTCTAAGGCCTTGTAGATTTCGGGTGTTGCCCAAGTGCCTGTTATTGCTCGCTCGTTATCGGTGTGCTTACATTCGGTTTTCTGTTCAGTCATTCCGCACTTGTCGCACAGGTAATACATTAGCTTTCCTCTGTCCGCCTTAGGTAAAACGGGGTGAAGTAATTTTCTAGGCGGTAGCATCTTAACCTTAGACACTCCGAAATATTCTCTGTTTATGATTTTGTTTTTCATATCCTTTCTCTCATCATCATTATTGGGCCGTATGATTTCGTGGTGTCCGCTAGGATAAAGGTCGTAAAACATAACGGTCGGATACAGAGAACATATGTCAATGTATTTCGCATATTCGTTCTCGTGCCGTGATTTCCAATACAATGTTAGAGCATCCGTTCTACCTCCAAACATTGCTTCTCGCGGGTTCAGCCCTTCTTGTTCTGTAATTCGTTCATTAGTATCTTCCGCTAGGGTTTCACTTGTTTTCATTAATCTCCATTCACATTCCCATATACTTATTATTTTGCTTACTTGTTTGCTTAGGTCTTTTTCTCGTCTCATTGTTGCCTTGTATAGTTCGCCCATCGTTTCATTCTTCTTAGTATTGATTGTATTTCTATTAAAGCACTTTGGACATCCGTGCCAGAAACATCCGTGAAATTCGTAAGCGGTTTTGTTCTTCTCATCCCAGCCGTCTACGTAAACATTTGATTGCCCTAAGTTAAACATTTTCTCACCACCATTGAATGCGTGTTTGATATCCGTTTGGTCTAACCTTCTTCTGTAAGCTATCCATTCAACACAGGCCCGAGAGGTTATCCTGTTTTGCTTTTCCGCTTTCAACACAGCAATTGATTTCTCTGGCATAAACTTAGCACGATACAAAGCCATAACACAACTCGCAATAGTTGTATATTGAAACGGGTCAATACCGAATTCTAAAAACTGCTTTCTAAAATCCATACATCCCCTTCTCAGAATATCAACATCGCTATGACAGTATTCCGCGATTTCCTTCTGCATATCAAATGTGTTGTTTCTTTGGCTTTCATACCATTCTAAGAATTCCGCTCTTTTCTTATCTTTCATAGTGTCGTAGCCGTAGTGCTTCTTGTGTGGCATCACACCAACATAATTTTTGTTCTTGTCCGTATTGAAGAAGTGAGGAAAGAAACCCTTTTTAAGTTCTTTCAATCCGAATGTTTTAGGAAAATCAGCCAGAGGCATAGTCAAGAAACTGAGACTATCAATGAAACGGTATTTCTTCAAAGTCATCATCATTATCTTACCGCCTTGATAAATGACGAATGGAGCCTGTCCGTTATCAACCAATCATTTAAGAATAAACTGACAATCATAACCGCGACTGTTATGAGCAATAAATGTAAAGCCGTTGTGCTTAGATTCAAAAGCCCACTTACAGAAATCATCAATGTTCTTATGAATGACGGGTGGTTCCTTCGCATCAAAATACTGGCTTTCAGAATGATTAACAATATGTTCGCCAGTGTCCTGTGTCGCTTCAAAGTCAAAGAATATGTATTTCTCTGAAAACGGAAGTATCTCTTTCTTCACAATTTCGCATTGGTGTTCAAGTGGTTTCAGTTCCTTACAATTACGGCATTTCGCATATCCGCACTTGTGTTTGTCCTTTCTCCTGTAATTAAGTCCGCACGAAAGACATTTAGCTTTGATATCGCAGTTCGTCTTCTTGTGGTTATTGAAGCAGGCCGTATTTGGAAACTTTCTATTACACGAATAGCAATTAGCCCAATTGCTTCTATCGTTAATACCCTTGCAGTGTTTGGTTTCGCAGATATTACAAGTGGTTTCGCAGGCGTGCCTTTCCATATAACCCCTTAAACATAACTCACAGAAATTCTTTTTACTTACCATAGACTTCATATTGGTTATGGCATCGTAGTGGTTCTCTGTCTTAAGTATGTAAAGGTTAGTAAGTCGCTCGCCATTTTCATTAAGCAGGTCCGTCTTATAAACAATCTTGTCAGGAAATTCAACAATAACCAGATTGTATTTAATGTGAATAGCAAATGTATTAATTTCAGAAATACCGCACACATCCTGAATGACTTTTGCTTCTTCGTGTAGTTTCAAAGCCATCTCCTCCTGTATCTTTCTGCCTTTCATAATCTGTGAGTGTTTTGTATGTTTTTCAATTTTTGCTTTTACTACAACAATTGCTCTGGCCAAGCATATGTTGTCTGTATTATTAATTTGAATTACTCCTCTCTTCTTACATACATCCAACTTATTAATTATTTGAAGCCTCGTTCCGCCAGTCGGCATTTCAACAGATTTCAAAACAAACCTAAACTTATCCATATTGGTTCCCTTTTCGTCTGTATAAAGGTATTCGTTGCTTTGAAATATTGCCGACAATCTTCCTAAAACTTCGCCAACAGAAATCTCGTTAAGTTTTTTCAAACCCGTAGATACTGCTCCATAGTAATCTACAAACTTGATACTTAGACTAACCATACTTCCCTGTTTCTGTCTTTTGATAAAGTCGTTCAGGATTATCTCAATAAAATTTACTACATCTTCCATACTGAATGAAGTAAAGTTGCCTCTAATCCTAACCCAATACTGGCTTTCATTAATGCCCAGCACGTGTTTCTTTCTATCTACGTGATTGATTTCGTAGTTTCCGTATAGCATTAAGTCTTTCACCCTTTCTTTTCTTTCTCTCACTTTCGCTTCAAACTGTTTTTCCTCTTTCTTTTCCTCTTTCTTTTCCTCAAAGTAAACAGCACCTCTTACTTTGTTTAAGTAATTTTGGGCCGTTGTTGTATCTACCTTATACTTTCTCGTCTTCGGTATTATATACAGCACATCTTGACCCCTGACCCTTTTGATTTCATAATTAATTTTTTGTTCCCTAAATTTGTCCAACCTATACTGAATACCGTTGTAAGTGTGTGTCTCCATTGTATTTATTGGATAACAAATTTTTTTTGGAAATTAAATAATTATCTCAATCGTCTGCCCCCGCCGTGGTCTGCCGTGTGCTCCCCGTGTCTATATATACGGGGGGCCCAATGTTTAGATGAAAATTAGGGCGGGGCGGGCGGGGCTGGCTGGGACGGGCGGGGCTGTGTGCCTGTTTGATTTCATATGTCTTGCTTTGCTACTTCTATTTATTTCAGCTCCGCATTCGCACTTGAAAGGAGTCTTCTTCCAATTCCTTTTCTTTTCTTTTTTGATTTCTTTTGTTTCCTTATCATAATTAACTTTCCATTCATCATACTTTGGTTTTACTTTTTCATCGTAGTATTTTTTTGCTTCTTGGATTGCTTGTTCTTGGTTTCTTCGTTTTCCAATACTAAAACTCTTACACATCGTTTGATTTCCTTCTCTCCATTGAATTTTCACCATCTGCCTCTTTTCATTATTCTTTAACATAATACATCCTTTTGAAATTGTAAATCTACGGGGGGCTTTGCCCTCCACATCACCTTCGATTGTCATCCTGTCTGTGTCTTTATATTTTAACAGTATTATTTTAAATATTAAATTC